>JAHWFP010071684.1:97588-113738 GCA_023313725.1 Lithobius niger
AGCCAGACTGACACGGCCGTGTCAGTCTGGCTTAGCGGTAGGGCCTTGGCCTTCGATTTCAGAGGTCCTGGGTTCGATTCCCCGCTCAGGCAGTCTGACATATAAGTCCAAAAGGCAACGTAAATAGGTTTGCATCCGTATTTAGTTAACCAATTTCGAGCCCATTGGCTTTCCGTCCCGTTTAACACATTAAGGAGTGGTTAAGTTAATTTATTAGTGTTTAATGGAGTCTCTGAGGTCCTGTCTGTCCTAAACCATTAATTTCTTTAATAAAATTCACACTCTTTCATGCCCACACGCTGCCTCCCGGATGTGCATCCTGCCATGCTCCTTCTGGTTGGTCATAATTCGTGCAAGATGCGAGCGTGTCGGTTGTGTTATTTTATCTGTGCGCCCCTTTCTGGCTTCATGTGGTCAGTGTGGCCACCACCTAACCTTGGTTATGATCACGATCTTTGTCTGAAATGTCATCTTTGCAATTTTCGTACCAATCTATGCAGCGTGCGCTCCAAATATTCCATTGAGAACATGGAAAACTTTGAAGCCTCATAGTTAAAATCCAATCAACGCGACAGTCAACGGACAAGAAACGGGCATCATCTACGGACTCCCGTTCATCCTTGACTGCCACACCCTAGCAAAAATCTTCACTAATAGCTGGGGAATCACCATCGGCTACTAATCAGGTCATGTGTAGTATTGCTAAGAATAATTTAACACAGAATCGAGCGCTTCCCTACATGTCATCGCTAACGAAGATTCGCCATTTTTCCCCCGCGCTAATGTTATGGCGATCGATCACGGCGTGTTTAATGCTATGGTGGAATGTGTTTCGGGCCATATTGCCGTATTTAAACAATCCCAGATTTTTTTCCTGTTGTCTCTAGCGACTGAAACGTGCCAAAGCGAACTGGCAGCACTGGTGCATGGTAGAGACTTCCTTCGACCGACGAAGAATTGACAATAGTGACATTCCTGGTGCCCTCTGAATTCAGGGCAAAGTGCCAACAAATCTGAGGCACAACCAAGACGGTTCATCGTGAAATTTTCGTCATCACTCCTCGGCCCAAACGACAACGAAAGAGTACAATGCCCTATCCCAAACGACAATGAAAGAGTACAATGCCCTATCAGAGCACTTATATTTTACCTGGCAGTCACCAAATCTATTGAACCCAAAGCATCAAGGTTTGAGAACCCAGTGCACCCACTCAAACCAACATGGACTCCATTGTTCACGAAGTTGGAAAAAGGGACAGGAGTCCCTTCCCACCAATCGGCTTCGCCAGGCTAAGCGAAACAATCAACATCCTCCAGAGCACACGAAGACAAGAGACCTGGCAGCATCCTTGGCATTCGCTGCAGGAACGCCACTAGAGGAGGTCTTAGCGGCATGTAACCAGTGCCACCGTATCGTGTTCATCACACACTACATAAGAAAGGTAGGAGCGACGGACAGGACAACCATAGATCTGCTAGTGGCTGGTAGGGATGTGAGCAAGCCTTAGGAGAACTGGAAAATGAAGAAAAAGGCCCTGATCAGAATACAGCTAGTGCTGAATTGAAGAGTGATACCTGACACTCGAGGTGGTTTGACGTTAGTGTGATAAGTGTACAGTGGGATGTAAGTTCATGCGACATGCTAGAGTTCGATTACCCACATCTCATGGGACAAAGTCGGAGTAAAAAACAGGTAAGTTTTTCGTATGGCAAAACAAGATTTAACCCTCCTTATGGAGAACAAATTGTGGCAAACCGAAAGGAGTGCGCCTAGTGGCAGGATGCGCATCCGGGAGGCAGCATGCAGGTATGAAAGGATGTGAAATAAAAAAAAAATTAATGGTTAGGGTAGAAAAGGCCTTTTTAAAAAAAAAGCACCAAAAACCAGGTCAGGATTTTCGTACCCTATAAGTAAAAAATATTTTTAGGTTAAAACCCCGTTTTAAATGTTCCTCTTTTCCCCCCGAAGTCCACTCCACCACACATGCACAGACAGAAAAAGTCTAGCTTACCCACTTCGTAGGACCATCAGCTGCCACTGACAGTAACCACGCGCAGCAGTAGCTTGATAACGATAAGCTGAACTACCCTGTTCACCTTTGTATTGTGAACGACTGCACTTTATACTATTTGTTATGTTCGGTCATTTTATTTTTATTCATTGAACTTGTTAATTTCTTTTCTATTATTTCCTTCTTCAGATGGATGCTGGATGGGAAGAGTATTATGACTACATTTTTCCTGCAGACGAAACAGCTCAGCCAAATCTCAAGTTGCTTGCTATTGCAAAACAATGGAAGAAACAACAAGAAGTACCTCCTGCGCCTTCAGAAGAACAGACAGAAAACCGAGAAGAAAGTTGACAGCAATAAATTGATCGAGAACAAAGCGATTGGGCTATATTCGTTGGCTCAACAACTGTGTTGCACTTCGGACGTTTGTGTCCAAGTTCATTGCACTGGTCATTATCTGCTGAAACTGTCAGTGCTGTGGTATTTAAATACAGTTATGTGAATTTAATGTCAAATTAAACAATTTATTTTGTATAAACTGCTTTGGAGTTGCTTTCGCCACCATTTCGAGAGCCAGTTTCACATTTGCCTTGTGTTGAATTACGGACCTGTTTGTCACTGAGTAAATGATAAATCAAGCACTAAACATCAGGATAATTATTTGGAAACCTTACTTTTCATGCTCTCGACTTAATCTACCGTCCTGTCGAACCCTTTCGTCGTTGCGGTTCAGAAAGCGTAATGAAAACCTGCACAAACGCTTATTTATTTTTAAAAAGAATTGTTAAAACGCTCCTCACTGCCATAGTGAGGCTGACGCCACACCAGAGATACTATAGCTAACACACTTTGTCGTTGGTGACAGAATCTCTAGCCATACTGTAAGACGAGAGTACAACAAAACCTGATTTAAACCAGAACATTAGTAAATGGAAATTATTTCTAGCCGGTCAAGTTTTTGGTTGCGGTTTCTGATGTTATGTTTAGCCGCAATGAGCGAGGCACGTAATTTTGTGGAAAAAAAAATTAATTTTCGCGAACAGCGGCCTTGATTTACCCTAATTTGCAGATTTTATGGAACAAAATCGAAAACGAATATTTTTTTGAAGTCAAGGTCGCTTTTCACAAATTACATGCCCATGCCTCGCTCGCTGCGGGTAAACATATAACATCAGAAACAACAACCAAAAACTTTCCGGCCAGAGATAATTTCCGTTTACTAATGTTCTGGTCGAAATCAGGTTTTCTTGTTGTGCTCTCATCTCGCAGTATGTCATCGGCCTCGCTATGACTGTGAGTAGCGTTTTAATAATTAAAAAAAAAATAATAAGTGTGCAACGGGTTTTTGTTATAATTTTCTGAAACGTAACAATGAAAGGATTCATCAATAGGTGAATTAAGTCGACATTGTGAAAAGTAAGGTTTCCAAATAATTGCCAAAATCAGAATCCTTGCTCTTTAAGGGAATTCAACTACATTAAATACAACTGGATTGAAAGGGGTTAACAGAAAGCTTGCTACCGAAGTAATTGTTAACAGTTTGCATGATCATTTAAATTTTATTCATACATTGTGTGATGAAATATGTTACAGCAGGTAGAAAGATAACCTGTACAAAATGTCTACACATGAAATGCAAGATTGAAAACAATGAGTCTTACAGTATTGACCACAAGTATGTGTGCGATACTGTCCATCAATTATAGTAATGTTAAAATCCATAAACTGTTGTTAAGATGTAATTCTCGTATAACAATGATCTTCACATAACCTGTACATTGCAGAGTAAAAACAAAAAAAAATATATACAAAATTACTCTGATTGAAACTATCGCAAGTAACCTTATTGTTAGGGTTACACCATCTATTCCAAGTGTTGTTTTCCTTACAGTGATCCATACCCGTGACAATATGGCAACATTAATAAATCATTCACGATGTAGGAATCAAGTGTAGGTAAAATTACAAGGGAAAAGTACAGTTGCGGGGGAAGAAAGATCCTCATTGTTACTTCACACAGTTGGAGAGGCACTAATTTTAACAGAATTTTGTGTATTGCCATAATTCAAAGTTTGATCTACGAAAGCATTAGATGTATTAGAATTTCAATTATCAAGATAGTACTGTATGACTATATACAGTAATTCCCTAATTGGGTATTGTTGCAACTCAAATATATGTGTTGACTATCTGCAGGGTAGAGCTACACGCAACATTTATTTTAACCCTTTCTTTTTTAAAGGGGGGGGGGGAGGCTGATGTTGCTTAAAGCCAATCAGCGCTTGAAAGTAAATTAAGTTTATTTTTTTAAAAAAGTGCCATATACTCCACAAAAATGTAAAACAAATATTATTTTAAACACGCTACCTGAAAGATGGAAAGAAAGGAAAACATGTACAGTATATACAAAAGTTTTGGATGGTATCTCCGACAACGCAAACCATTTCAAATATTGCTATAACTTACTCAATCGATTTAAAAACAACAAAACTAAACAAGAAAATAATAAAGACATGGTAGTACAAAATGAAGGAGTTGCCGAGACAATGCATAAGTATCGATAACAAAAATTAGAATGGAAGCATCTTCGCTTTTTCACAATCATAAGTTAGTTCCTTCAAAACTGTAAAACCAGTAGTCATAGGAAACTCTCAACTCCCAGATTAGAATAACCATTCACAACACAGTTTTTTTTCTGGCACAATTTGTGCATATTTAGTTATAATGCACATGGCTACAAATGAGGCGTATACTAGCATCGATACCTTGTTGAAGGGGGCACGATAAGCTGTTCTGTGACACATTAGTTAGCTGACAAGATACAACAAACCAAGGAACTATTTTTTCTTTTTAAATAATTAACATTTCGTTGAGATTTTGAAAGATTGCAGTGATACAAGTACATTTAAGCATTTGTTAAGACTTGTCTCCTTATTTGAGGATACCAAAACTGAACCACAGTATATAAAATGACTCCATTACATTATCTGAGAGAAATAGGTATAATTTTTGCTTGATAGTGCTGTGGTACAGCAATAACTGTGTCGGTGAAGAACTTTGCTATTTGTTCATAATGCCAATTGATACATCGGCAATCTTAGTGTGGTATACGATTCGGAGTAAAAGTGCCTTTTTTTTTAACATAAAATTGTCAAGTTTTGCACAGTGTGTTCAGGCAAAATTGGTGACAATTTCTTCACTTTGTAATAATAATTAAAATTGAGACAAGTTCTGCTAGCTAGGTTATTAGCTTGCAGGTGACTTTCGTACTCCCCTATCTGAAGAGTATATTTGAGCTTTCATTTAGCAACAAAGATTTAATCATTTCTTTTTCTTGTATGGTTGAGGACCGTGCTGAGGACCGTATTGCTGGCCTTGTGCTGGTGTGTGCTTCCACGCCATTAAGTTGATAGAAGGAATGTGGTCGCCGTGGCATGGGACACGTTCATTGCTATTAAAATAAAACAATACGTTATAAATAATAAAAGCAAGTTGAAGACAATTTTCAAAGTTTGATTCCCATGAGATGTCTTAAACAAAATAAGTAGTGGTGTGTGGATGACAACTCTACCATTTTATAATAATAAGGTTTAACCACACAAAAGTGATAGGTACTAGATGGGTGAAACTGCAAGCACTTGTCCCTTCACATTAAAAAATGTATGAATGTACAAGTGTTATTCACAATACAAATATGGGTCTCTTTAAGTAAATTTGAAGATAAGTTTTCCCCAACTGAAATTTAAAACTGTAGGCTGAAGACACCTGTATTGCCTCCCTCGGCAGAGAGTACAATGGATGGACATCCCTGACCAAGAAGAAGTTCATTCTGCAGTCCAACTTCCCAGAAGCCACAGCTAGTTTTTGGGAGTGGTCTCTAGTAACCCTACAAGGACAAGGGTCGAAAAAGGGCAAATCAATTGGTAAAAGGTCATTAATAATTCTGTAGGTTTACAGTAGGTATGCCTGAAGTCTGCGCAACTCAAGAGATTGAAGACCTGTTTGAGATAATCTTAAGTTGTAAGGAATCTTAAGTTGTAAGGAAAGGGTCGAAAAAGGGCAAATCAATTGGTAAAAGGTCATTAATAATTCTGTAGGTTTACAGTAGGTATGCCTGAAGTCTGCGCAACTCAAGAGATTGAAGACCTGTTTGAGATAATCTTAAGTTGTAAGGAATGTTCGCAATCAATCAATCCTGTCGACATCCTTCAGACAGTAGGGTGACCAGACCGAGCAAGCATACTCAAGGAGCGGTCTCACGAATACTTTAAAAGCCCAGACTTTTAACTTTATATGTCCTATAGTGAAACACGTTTAACCATAGCCATCCTTCTTAAGGCCTTGGAGTCAATTAAATTACAATGTACATATGGCTTAAGGCTACAGCACCAGTGTACCCCCAGGTCATCAACCTCAACGTCGGGGAGGGGCTGCTCCTTTAAAAAATACAGATGGAAAGTCACACTGTGACCACTATGGAAAGCAAGACATTTGCCAATAGACAACGGCAGCTGCCAATCCTCACTCCATTTTATTTTAACAATGTGTGCAACTTGAATTGTCTTCCTCATTTAGATCACCAGATACAATAAGAAAAATTAAAATATAAACCTACTGTATATCTTTACCAGACCTATAAGCACGTCATGCTTCGTGCTTCCATCAACAGAAAGAGACTCTTTGTGTCAAATTGAGAGAGATGTGGTTAGGTGGTACAATTGCCTTCACAGTTGTCAGTTTGTCAATTTTTTATCAGTTGACGGTTGTCAGTTTTCACAGTTGGGCAGTTTGATTCAGAAGGGTGGTCTTGCATTTCTGTCCCACATGTTCACGCCCACTGGCTGAGTAGTATGGCTATTTCAATCATTTTTCGCCGATTTTTTGCCAATTTTTTGGGGGGTTAGTTTCGATTTAAGTTTTTGTCAAAACCTAACTGATCACTATTTTGATTTTCTGTTAGTGTTCGGTAAACCACACCAGCTTTCCAGTGGTCCAACCCTAAATGATACATGTTTTTCTCTTCAGAAGTAATGAAGGGAAATGCAAAAAAAAGTAAGGTTGTTTCTTAAAAATTTGAAGATATCCTTGAATAGTTTCTTCACCTGATAATAAAAAATGTCTCCATAACTTACGTTTTAACAAATTGGGCGGGCAATACAACTGGAAACAGAGACCACAATTAGCTGTTGCTATAGAACCTTGGTTACAGTATTCCGATTATCCAATCCAGTGGCGTAACTAGTGGGGGGGGGGGGGGGGGGCGCAAAGGGGCGATTTGCCCCCTCTTTGATATTTTGAAAGCTTATTTGGCAAATTGGCCAAGTTATTTTTTCTACAGTTGAAAAATTATTTACCGTCAGATGGTTGCATTTCGAGGTCAAAGACTTAACTTTCATCTTTGCTAATTTTTTTCTACTGTTTCTCCTTTAAATCACTAAAGTAATCAGGTGACAAATGGAGAAATACGAAAATCAGTAAAGATACACAGTAAGAATACTAACGCCATGTTACTAACGCCATATTTTGCTTAAAATTTCCAACATTTCTAACAAAGTATCAGTGTTTAAAAAACAAATATCTCGTATGAAAAACTGAAAGATTTACATTGCAAAATTTTTTTATGCGTTTAATGCAGTCAGCAAAACTGGTTTTATAAAGATGTTTCCAACGGCACTTTACGAGGCCAGAAAATGCTGGAAAATAGCAAAAAATGCATCGGCTTCCAGGGCTCTTATTCGGTTCTCCCTCCACAGCATTCAGCTAAATGCCTAGTGTTGCCCCCTCAGTACAAAACCCTAGTTACGCCACTGATCCAATCACCTCGGTTAACCAAACTTCCTTTTTCGAAAAAACTGTACAAATGTGTCAGATTTTAGTCAAAAGTAAAATATCAAGGTTGTCCTGACTAAAATCTGTCACATTTGTGATATTTTTTTGAAAACGAAGTTTGGTTAAAAGAGGTTTGGATAATCGAAATACTGTAACCAAGGTTCTACTATAGCAACAACTAATTGTGGTCCCTGTTTCCAGTTGTATTGCCTGCCCAATTTGTTAAAACGTAAGTTCTGGTTACATTTTTTATTACCAGGTGAAATACTATTCAAGGTCATCTTCAAAGCTTTAAGAAACAACCTTAGTTTTCTACATTTCCATTCATTAAAAAATGTATCATTTAAAGTTGGACCACTGGAAAGCTGGTGTGGTTTACCGAAATGTAAAATACACTAACAGAAAATCAAAATAGTGATCAGTTCGTTCAAACTTAAATCGAAAAACTAACCACCCCCCCCCCAAAAAAAAAATTGCTGCAAAATCGGCGAAAAATGCTTGGAATAGCCATAATACTCAGCCAGTAGGCGTGAACAAGTGGGACAGAAATGCAAAACCACCCCTATGAATCAAACTGCCCAACTGTGCCCGGGCTGCGGGTTATACCACAGTTTACTTACACAATTGGCTTATTTTTTAATGGTGTGGGTAAAGCTATTACCCTGAACAGAATTTAAACGACCTCAGTAAAACTAGGCTGTTGGTGTTGGCCTTTCATCACAAGATTGTTATCCAGGGTTAAACAAAAGCAATTTTGTCTTTTTTTTATTACGTATCTTTTATATTTGGCACCAAATTTAGCAGGTTTAACAATTGGCAAATAGCCAGCAGCACGTGACTATTGGTCTCTGAAAGGCTCCATTACTGAACTCGCACTCTGAAGTAGCTTATCGGTAGGACGTGCTCCACGAGCAGGAAGTTGAAACCAGAGACGAGTAAGACATCAACAACGCAACTTTCAACACGGAACGAAATTGGCCGTTATTACAATTTGATGTCGAATATGTTATACGCACAGACGTTAACAATTAAAACAACTTAAAATCAAGTGAAACAAGAGCTGCAAGTTTTCAAGAATTATTACTAAAGATGCTTGAATAAATTAAACTGTTTCAAGTGAGAAAATTACGAATTGACACCGACTCGATTTTCACATGATTCGTATTATTGTACCGTAGTACGTGAACGTTCAAACTTATTGAGAAATGGGCTTTTTTCGTTATAGCCCGCAAAAAAAAAAACTTGTGCTACCCACACTCTTGAATAACCTGCAGGTCAGATTATTTTAAGTGAGAAAAAGCGTCATAACCAGTGGGGTATATGCATGAAATTAAGATATCCGAACACCTCTTGGTCCCAATTAGTTCGAATAACGGATAATCTAGGTTTCCAATGTAATTGAACATATATTTTGTAGATTTGACTGTTTTTATGGTGTTGGATCGGTTTTGTAGCCGTTTGGCAGAGTTAATTCGATCGGTTTAGTATCGGATCGGAAGAAATTTAGTGCCCAGTACAGCGTTACTCGTTATTACAACAGATGCTAACGCAAAGCAACCAAAAAAATTACTTACCCTGGGCCAGGTGACTGCATTGGATACAGCTGGATTGTCTTCATTGTGTAGACATTATTGCAAAGTACTCTGGCAAGTGATGTCTTGCGAAGTTCTTGTAATTGGTCTGCAAAATACATTTAAAGCACGTGTAAGCCATAAGCTTTACTTAATGTACGTCGTAAAGTTAGTTCTAAACTTCATTGGTAAAGCAACCAAATATTTGTATTCTGCAAATTATGTGTATATTGGTTTTTTTTTGTTGGCTTTGTAAGCTGAAAATTGACACGTCTATTATTTTCTTAGGTACAATAATGTGGGAATATGCTATTTACCTCATATTAACAACTACAGTACGAGATTCATTGTGATTGAGTGAGCAATTCCAGCTTCATTGCAAGATTAAAATTAACCTTGGGAGGAGTAACTGAAGGGGGATGCGCTGAATGAGTGAACGACGCAAACCAAAATCAGCGTTTGTTAGCCAGTGCGCTCAAAAATGGGATTGAACGAACTTAAGCATGTGAAACATGGGCATACAATAAACCAAACCATGTCAATTTGACTGATGTAACGGCTAATTGACCAATGGCAAATGAGAAAATTATGAATGAGAAAATTTATACACATAAAATACCTCCAGACAAAAAAGGTAGAGGTAACGATTAGACTGTGGTATTCTTTGTCTTCACAGGCCTATGAAAGTTGTGATATCCACCCAAAACCAAAATGGTATAAGAGAACCACCAAGTTTCCAAAAAGGGTCGGCCTTTGAAAGTAGTGAGATCGTTTAACCAGGAAAAGGCCACCAAGGTTAATCTTATTAGCCAAGTTAATCGCACCGAATAATACTTTGGATGTTAAATGAAAACTTGAAGATTGAGTAGCACCCTTTTTGGAAACTTGACGGCTTCTCTTATACCAGTTTTGGTATTGGGTGGATTATAATGTGTCTTTTGTGTCTTACTCAGGGACGACGCGAAGGGGGAGTGGGGGTGGGGGGGGGGGGTGCATACCCCCCTAAATTTTTGGCCGCCCCCCCTGGGGGCCCCCCCCCCCCACCATCAGATAAAAATCAAACATATCAACGAAGAGAATTCTGGTTACTTATTACGAAAACTACGTTTAGTTTCTTTCACAGCGACAGGAAGTTACATCAATGGAGCCTAGTTGTTACTGTGAGAGTTGTGAAATCTTTTTTTTTCAGCTTCATTTAAAAATATTTCCAAAAAATAGTGTAGAAAATAGTTGAGAACGTTTGGTGTGAGAAAGAGAATTGCAAGAGTGTTATTTTTGCTTTTATTCTTTTTTGGATGGGAACCTCAAAAGTAGCATTTTTCGGTTCGCCCCCGTGGCTAAAATTGCTGCCCCAATGCCGTCTCCCCAGTAAAGTGATTCTAGCGTCGTCCCTGGTCTTACTGTTCTCTTGTTTAGTCCATAATCCTATTTTTAACTTTACACAGTATGTGAAATACCGTACACAAAGAAATAAAATACTTAAACCATTCCAGTGTAAATGTAGATCAATTTTATAACCAAAAGCTTACTTTTATTCTTTCTTAGTTTAATGGTTTTTTTTTTTTTTTAAGTGATTAGCTGAGATGTTTAGTGAGACACAAAAGAGTTCTTTAGGGATTGTTGTCCTGTGCACATAAGTTTTATCAACCAAAGTACAATGTTGGTTATTATCTTTAGTTTTAATCATGAAAAGCAACCCCAGAAAGTGTTTAACAACTTAATACCTTTTTTAACTGAAAGGTTTATAAACTTACCACGCTACCCACCCAGCGGCATAGCGACAGTGTGGCATGGGTGGCAGAATGGCTACCGCTCCCAGCCTCCGAGGCCCCCGACAAAATTATTTATATTTAAAACAAGCTGTTTTGTAGTACACTAGATATTTAAATTGATTTGAACTGTATTTAAAAAACAAATTTCGAGCCTTCCCGTCCTTCCATCTCCCATCATTAAAAAATATGGTTGCCCATAAAAAAAGCACTAACTGAAAAATTTCTCCAAGTCCAAACTTTTTTCCAAGTTTATTTTTCAAAAAAGTAACGGTAAGGGCAACATGACTGGAGTAGGAAAACATGGTCTCTATTTTTACTGTAACAATAATAAAAAAAAAATTAGAAAAAAGTATGGACGTACAAATATTTCAGCGCATGCATTTTTTATTGGCCATGTTGTATAATGAGGAAGATGCCCCCATGGGGTAAATTGCCACCGGCCCCACCAGTAGCTACGCCACTGTACCCACCCCGTATGGTATTACCTTAGTTCTGTCGAGCCATCATGTCCTATGGCAAAGTGCTTGTATACCAGAGTTAAATTAATTTTCCGTCTCATTTTAATGAATGGTTTACGTACCGTGTGTAAATGCTCCTGCATGGCCTCCATTCTCGTACCAGTAGCGATCTCCATACCGTAAATTCCTGAATTGTTGAGCAATTATGCAGGCAAATGTAGGACCCATGACTGCACCAAACATGGGTGTTTCAGCTACTCCACCAGGGTACAGTTCCAAATCATCAACATGCCTATAAGGAAAATATTACACTTGTTAGCAATAATCGTGTAAATTAGCAGTAGCAATGCAGTGCGAGCAAGATCCAGACGGTGATTGGACCAAGTATTCATTTTGTGTTGCCTTAAACCACATAAACCAAGCCGCACTAAGCTGCTCTGTAATGTTTGCGGATTCACGACATTTCGTGACCAAAACCATAATGCTGCACAGCAGAATGTGTGTGTAATTAAAACCTAATTGCTAATATTAAGAAGTATTTAGTCTTTTAACTCGGTTAAATGTTGAAGAAATTAACTAGGTATTGCCTAGTTATAAAGTTAGTGATGGCTGTTAGTGATGGCAAGCTTCTCGTCAATGAGACCAGCTCTGTCGACTGATGGTTTTAATATGTTTCCACAATGGTTATCTTCCTCAAGTCTCGCATAGTGCGCCCCAAAATCATAATCTCTCACAGCAAACCACCTACGTCAAGGTAAGACCAAGACACAAGAAATTACAGAGACGAAACGAAGGTTGATACTGGTGATACAGATGGTATCTACTGTAGATTAGGTGGTTAAGTCTTGCTAATTTGCTATAGAAAATTGCCTTGCGCCGTATTCTTACTCATCGCTCTTTATTTCATGTTCGCCATGTAAGCCAAAAATAAGTTTGTATTTTAGGTTTGTTTCCAAGATTTTTTCCTTCGTTGCAATAATTTTGAGGATCTAGTTTTGTGTTTTACTGAGGTTATGAAATAGTCCTGGGTGGTAATGAAATAGCATCCACCTCACAAACAGTAACACACAATAACTGTAAAAGAAATATTAACTTACTTTTACAGTACTAACAAACAATTCGTACGTTTTTAGTTCCATAGGTTGAGGAGGGAAATGTATTTTATTGATACAGTTTCGTTTTTTACTGAGGGTATGAAATAGTCAAAATTACAATACAGTCTCATATTTTACTGAGGGTATAGTCAAAATAGAAAATTGCTTAAGTGTTTTAATTTTGTCTTCAACAAAAATCATTTCAGCAGCACTGCTAAATGCCAATTTACTCGAGAATTGCTGAGTGTACTCGAGATGAGTCGAGACTGAGGTAAAAGAGTAAAGAGAGACAAGTCGAGAGCAAACTGACATTAGGTCAAGTCGCATCTTGTCTCACATCTTGCATTTATCTGTAAGGAATGGTTTGGTTTCATTTTATGCGAACTGACTTGAGGTTTATTATAATTATGTTATTAAAAAAAATGCAAACCATTAAGCAAAACGTTCATATCAATTAGCTAATAGTACTCACCCATACAAATGGATTAGCTTAGCCAAAGTTTCATCATGAATGAGTCCTCTAAGCTGATCCCAGTTTTTGACTCGTCCGTGTCCACAGTAATCTTTCCATGCCGTGTACGAAGGTAAACCGTTATCTCGGCCACGTTGAATGTTGATAGACACCAAGTCCAGTCCCCATCCATCTCCCATTTTCTCAAATAAATGATTCCTCAACTGAAAAAGATAAACCAAAATAATTTAAAGTTAGGTTATGAACTGCAGGACCTAACGTCATCTATTGCAGGTAACTGTATATCACAGCTTCTTTTGGGTGCTAGTCAGGAAGGCTGTAATTGACTTCGGCTGATTTTAGCATTTTTGATGTCAGTAGTGCATTAATTTGTTTTTTTTATAGGTGAGCCTATCAACATTTTTTGACTTTCCGTTAGTGAATTTTTACATTCCAATACACAATTTTTAAATAGGACAACCCAAACACCACATATCCAATAAACACATCAGAAAAGTTGCTAGAATTTATGTTTTATCAAAAACGTGGAAAACTATCTTCCTGTTCAGATTTTACTTCTGAGGGAAATATAGAGGGAAATTTAGATTTGCATTCAAAAACTGGCAAAAAAAACATGAAGCAACTCATTGCTTTTATTTAAAAATCTCTTTATGGTTCCGACTGCTTCATCATATGTTTGGTCAGTGATTAAGGCTTGACCGGTTAGGAATTGTTTAACCCGTACAGACACGGCATCCCAAAAAACGGACAGCTACTAGACGGGTGAAAAGGTAAGTGCCTAGGTGTACTGCAAACTTCGTGAGGGGGCTCTAGGGACCACAAGCAAAGCCAGCAACGACAGACCAATGGTCAACGTCCTCATCTCCAAACCACGTGAATGTCGATTATGGGGATACAAGCTCTAATGTTTTTTCTAAACAGCGAAGCCGTTTTTTGCTCAGTTAAGTAATCAGTCCAGCCCTACTAGTCAGCCTTGTAAACGTTTTGGCAAGATAGCAACATTAACAACAAGATATCCTTTTTGCTTACCTGACTTGAGAAAATTTCATCCACTTGGTACGGATGTTGATTGATCATGCCCAACATCACATGATCAAACCCATATTCATGAGCCATGGATGTAAGGTTGAAGAACTCAAACCAGAGAGGAGGAGCAACAGGTATTTCTTGATGATCAGGTGTAAATCTGAAGCATATTATCAATAAAACTCAAAATTTGGAAATAAATTATGGGGTTGTAAAATGTGTTGAGGCTAGTTCTGATGGTCGAATCCTTGTTTTACTATCACGAAATAAACTTCAACAATTGTTGAAAACTTGCGGTGCATGAGCCGGATATGATAATTTTATTTATAAATTGTTTCCCTAGCACCCACTAGAAGAACTTGAATATTCACTTCAGCCAATCCGTAGCTGTTTCCATGGGGATACACGCTCTAATACCTTTATTTTCTAAACGCAAAGTTTTTTTGTTCAGTTAATTATTTTTCACTTCCTTTTGTTTGTCATTGGTACATGCTAGTTTATCACGTGTGTGTTCATTCTCTCTCCAATTATGTTTGTGCGTTTCATTATGGTTCTTAATAGTGAATTAACCTTTTATTTACTTTTCTGGCGTTCAGGCATCGTTGCATCATTATTACATGCTGCAACATTATAACATTTTGACATTGTTAGCCCCTCCTGCTTGTGCACAAACGAACTCTAATAAACACTGCCTGCCGACTGTGCTAAATTAGGCACGTAATCCAGCATGGATTAGTTGTTCTGCTTCTGTTAATGTAATTATAATTCATATGGTTCATTATGGCACATAATGAAAGGCTTTGAATAAAAGAAACAAGTATGGTGTACCTTCTAAACCTAGCTTGTACCATACTGTGTCCGAATCTGTAGGCAGCAGCTGAGAAACCAGTAGCAACACCGGCATTAATATGTGGGTCATAACCTCCAAAGTATCCTTCTCTTTGAAGGTGCAATCCAAATACGTTCATGTACTCAGGACCGAGGATGACTGGAAGGTACTCGTTGTAGGTAATATGTTGGAACATAGCAGCAACGATGCGGCGGGTTTCCTGAAACAATTAAAAGTACAGAGTTAAATTTTCTATTTCTATGGCGAATGGAAAGTGTTTGTTATATGTATATATGCACATGTTAAATGCTGCCAATGGACGTTTCCTTTAAGGCCGTATCAGTATAGCTCAGCGGTAGGACCTCGGCCTTTGGTTTCAAAGGTACTGGGTTCGAGTCCCCGCTCAGGCAGTCTGACATATAAGTCCAAAAGGCAACGTAAATAGGTTTGCATCTGTATTTAGTTATTTCTTGTGAGCCTTTAGCTTTCCCGTCTTTAATTTCTGTGTCTTTATGTGATTGTGAATGTAATTTGCATTAGTTGATACAAGCCCAACCCGAATTTTGTGTGGCTCTTACGGATCATTATACCCACGAGCCACGGCACTTTGCCGCGATGTCCTTGTGAGTTAGCCACTGGCGTACGAGAATAGCGGATCTTTGGCCGTCTGAATGGACTAGCTCAGTCACATGATACAAGCGTCACGGGAAAGAGCGTGGCGTGTGGTCTAATTCTTGTTTGGGAATTACCAGGCAACCAATAAAAGAGCGTCACCATCATGTTGGTGTCACGGGAAAGAGCGTGGCACGTGGTTTAATTTTTGTTTGGGAATTACCAGGCAACCAATAAAAGAGCGTCACCATCATATTGGGTGTTGGATTCTTGAAACTGTTGAACTCGGCATTCTTTGAAACTTATACTTTTAATCAGTGCCAGGTCCGATAAAATTGTGAGAAGAATTTGTACGTAACTTGGTGTTTAGAAACCTGGGTTGCTAAACACCAAGTTACGTACAAATTCCTCTCACAATTTTATCGGAACTGGCACTGATTAAAAGTATAAGTTTCAAAGAATGCCGAGTTCAACA
>JAHWFP010071684.1:114138-135894 GCA_023313725.1 Lithobius niger
AAATTCGCAAGAATCTGGTGAGATTCCTGTATTCTGAAATTGTGCGTTAAATTCAGAATTAATACCTTGTAATTAATACCGTACAATTAATACATTGACTTTAATTTCAACACCCCCAAAAATTATATTTCTCTTAGTAATTGTTTAAAATGGTAGATACAAGGGTTATCAGGTTTTTATTTTTATTTTTTGCATTTATATGTGTTAAAAAGGGCCAGGTATTCTGATATAGAAGTTTAAATGGCCTAAATTATCCATTAAACCAAAAACCCATGAAGACTATCACATATACTGGCGTATGAGAAGACGGCGAGTTTCAAAAAAGGGTGGTCGACCTTTGAGGTAGTGATATGATTCAACCAGGAAAAAGTCACATATTTTAGTCCTATTATCCTGAATTTAATCGCACCGACTAATAGTTTGAAAGTTAGATGAAAAATAGAACATTGCTCCTTGCGGTAGCAATTTTCAAGTTTTCATTTAACGTCGAAAGTATAATTCGGTGCGATTAACTTGGCTAATACGATAAACCTTGGAGGCCTTTCCTTGGTTGACTGATATCATTACCTTCAAAAGCGGACCCTTTTTAGAAACTTAGTGGCTTCTCTTATACCAGGTTTGATCTTGGGTGGATATCACAACTTTCATAGAACTGTGAACATACAAAAGGTTACACCATCTTATCTTTATTTCATAACTTTTTTCTGTAGGAATTTTATGTCTGTAAATTTTGCCATTGATAATTTACGCATTTGCCATTGACCAATTAGCCGTTACATCAGCCAAAAGCCATGAAGACTCGCACTTATGGTATATGGCCTGAATTTGTCCATTACTGTAGTGTTCAATCATTAATTAAAAGACGTGATGTGGGTGCTTAGGTGTCACTTTACGCCTCAAGTCTGTTAATTGCAGATTAATTTTGGATTAATTTCCCCCGAATAATAATTGTGACCATTGTTGTGTTCATGATATTCAAAATTCCACAAAACCCTTTCAATTTTTTATTGATTTAAAAACTTAAATAAACAAAGGGTGCAGAGAATGCATGGGGGAAAGTTGAAATGAATTAGCTAACGAGTTCAAAATTATCGTGGATACAGACACACTGACAGACGACCGGCCTTTTTGTGCTGCTTTGCACCATGCGTCACTAAAAATATTCACTTTGCATAATCGTGCTTCATATTAGCATGAGTGGATAGATTGTTTGGGTGGGTTATTATCTCTGGTAATTCGCAACTGTCCTTAGGGTCAAGCCCAGTAGTTATTCACGTCCTACTGGACGGAGCCGTCGTCGTTTTTGTATGCCGTGCTTCTATTTGTCCACTCGGACTGACTTCTTGTCTAACTGGAAGTTTGCTGTACCTAACGGCCAATCGGTGACCAGCAAATTTCAAAAAATTCAAATTTCCTATTTCTGGTGTAGAACTGGTGGTGCACGCCAGACGTGATCTGTGAACTAAAGTTTTTTCCCCGAACGTGGCAATATAGAAGGGTTCTATAGACCTAAAACCCACCCAAACAATATATCCACTCGTGATAATAGTTACGATTCATTACTTCGATTAACTGCTGTTCTCCACAGCTTTATTTTTTGGACGTGTACAAACATATCTAAACCAAACTAATAAGTTATGTACCTGCTTTGTAACACGCTGGTGTTCTGCATTCCTTGTCGTAAGGTCCCATTGGAGGAAATTCTCCATACATCCAGGATATTTCCAAGAAACCTAAACAAAGAACCAACAGCCATTATAATTCTTGTTAGAATTTAGTGTATTTCTTACAACAGACATTGAGCCCTATAACCATACAGTTCAGGACCATGAATGAAGTAGGCTTTCGTTAAATGAACTCACCTCCTCGGAATGCTCTTAATCCATAGGAATCCTTTTTGGTAGCACCGTAAATGTGGGAAGCATCCATGTAAGAACTAGCTTGATTGACCTGTTCTCTGGGGCCTGAAATCAGTTACAAAAATGTCATCCTTAAGAAATGAAAACAATTTTTAAAAAAAGAACATTTACAAGGTTACAATAATATTGTTTGGTAAGCTTCTTAGCTTAGACATTTCAGTGTATAATAAAAACATTTTTATTGTAATTTCTTTAACCCCAAACATCAATGTACGCACACGTCGTGCAGTAGCATCAAAAGCGAACCCGGCATGGTTAGTATAGGTCATATGTTTGCTGTTTTTTTCAGCCAACTACAGTTTATCTTTGGGCATGTATCAAATCTTTTACTTCAAAAGCAACTATTATTATTATAAAAATATTACTGTGTGGGAGAGATCAATAAAGACGATAGACCAGAAAGGAGACTGTGGTGAAGTCCCTAACAGTTAGTGACGGAGAGTGTAGAGTGAGAGACTACCCGACGTTTTCAGCAGCTAAGGCGTTTCTCAAGAAGAAGAATTAGTAGTGAAGAAACCTGCAAACTAGGAACTGTGAGCTTTTTTTTTTTTGGAGTATTGGTATTGAAAAGAAAAAAAACGAGAGTATTTTAAGTGGGCATAAACACATTGTACACAACACTAGTGAAATACCAAAAGTTAGTTTTGAAGTAGTTAGTTTTGCAGTATAAAAACTAAGTATGTTTAAAAAAAGGAATCTGGCTGGAAAAATGTATGAAAATTGTGTGTCACTTGGAAGGGCTTTTTGAAGTGTGCAAAATGGGTATCTGTCTGTTGTTGGGTGAAGCAGATAATATACGGACGTTTAACTGTCTTCTTGGGAATGAATACTAAGATACATTGCCCTACTGCAGCACTAGCTGGAAAGTCTTTATTCCATTTCTAAGACGGACTGAAGTAGGACTTGAAAAAGTAGCTAAAAAATCATGTTGCATAAATACGGCCAAAAGCTGAAAGTTGATATTTTTTAAGTCAGTTTCAATTGAAGATTAACCGACTTTCAACCTTACAAATTTAATTCAACTATTACATTGCCGTAAACCTGGTACCACACGAAAAATAATTACAGTGATGATAATAAAATAGTTGTGTCACGCTAAAGGGCAAAAAGCGTGCGTGTTTCAAGAATACGAAATGACGGTTATGTAAGCCTACTTTTTTTTAAATAATAATTTTAGTAATAACAGGAAGGTTTCAGCACTTATTTACTAATTATAGTGTGCAACTTTCATAACGGCATGCTGCAAACCCACTGCTGACGACGACCACCAGAAGCAACCCCTGGGCAACTTAGTGCTTCGCTGCAGTGCTCTAGCTAATGCTAACCTGTGATGCTAAACTACCGTCTTTGATGTTCGTTGGGAAATTCTCAGAATATACGATTATGTAAATCTAGTTGAAAGGTTTTTTTTTTAATGTTATTAATTTAATAATTTATAGTAGGGCGAACTTGCTGCACTCGTGCCACGATGCAAGCCAATGGTTGACGACGCCCGCCAGAAGCAACCCCTGTGAGGCAAATGTTTCTCTGCAATGCTCTAGCTTATGCGAACTTGTGATGCTAAGCTGCCGTCTTCATTGTTAGTTGGGGAAAATTCTCAGAATTGAAAAATACGATTATTTGGAAATTTTGTTTTAATTAATAATTTATACTGAGCGAAATTGCTTCAATCAAACCACGATGGAAATCCATTGTTGATGACACCTTGTCAGGCGAAATGCTTGCCTGTAATACTCCAGCTTAGGTAAACTCGTGATGTTAAGCTGTCGTCTTCGTTATACGTTGGGAAAAAATGTCAGAATTCAGGCATTTAAAAAAAAAATAAGCCTGTCACTGCAATACAGCAATTAAATTAGCTACTGCGTGTGCACGAATCAGCTATGGTACGAAAAATAGAGTGCCGAGAAATGCTCTCTTACAAAATGGTGACACGAAGTCAAAATGTGGGAATTACATCGGTCTCATTAGTGTTTTTGTTACAGAAAACTACGCGAAACTCAATCAGTTGTGAAACTACGACACTAGCATGTAAAGGGACCAATTATCGACCATATAAATCGAGCCGAGTTTTTCATGCAGAGATTCTCTTCTCTTCTTCTAGTTGGTTCACTGAGGCTCACACATTTATAGTAGCAACAAGGTAATTTTCGCATCACTCGAACCGAAGGCTTTCTGGAAAACAACAGCCAACGAATTACAGGTAATTCAATACGCAGAACCAAAAAACTGCTATAGAAAATTACATTAGAACTTAAGTCTGCACGTGAGTGAGCCGCAAATCTAAACTCTTGCAAATCACTCCCGACTAAACTTTTTAACCTTTTACACCAGTGGTGTAGTGGTAAACAAAATAGTGGCGGAGCTATGGCTAGGAAATGGGGGGGGGGGGGGGAAGCAGGGAGCAGTTAGTTACAGCTCCCAAACAGCCTACACACGCTTTTGCCTTGCACGGCTTAAAGTCAGGAAAAAATAAACTGAAAGGTGCTTGGTTCACTTTATTGATTGTTGGTTTCCCTCTTTAACAGTTTTGCTTCATTCTGTCAAACTCATATATTAACACTGAAAACGCTGTTCAATTTTCCCTGGGATACTGAGAAAATAGCAGATTATATGCGGATATAAGAGTAAACAAGAGAGTAGAGCAAATGCTAGAGTAAATGGAGAATTGGTCGAGAATAAGTGCCGGAGTGCCGCTCAGCCTTAAAAAATAGTAACAGAGTGCCACTCCTGTGCGCTCCTGCACGACTACACCACTGCTTTACATCCAAATGTCCGATACATTGGATGGCTACCGAACGGCAAAAAAAACTAAGTCCCAACGCGCAAGTGTACTTTGTGAGGGGCCCCCGGGGACCCCCCGAGCAAAGCGAGCAACAACAGCCCAGTGGTCTGCATACTCGTCTCCAAACCAAGTGAATGCCAGTTCGAATCCCCCACCTGACCCAACTAAAAAAGAAACATGCAGTTCGGTATGGGCAGTAAATGATTAATAACTTTTTTCTGTGCCGCATAATCCTTTACAGATAAACGTCCACTCCCTCGGATGGCTACGAAACGGCAAAAATCTAATCCCAACGTGCAACGCGGGCCCGAATAAGCAATCGGATTTGCTTTTATTTTACATTGAAATGGAGTTGCTACAAATTCCCTTTTACTGTAAGTTTCACATTATGTTACTTACCTAATCCACATCCTTGCGGAGATGTTCCAGATCGAACGAACTGCATGCAAGAGAGACCGAATCGGCTGTAAAAGGGATCATCCGGAGGAATGGTGATGGGGTAACAATCGGGATGACGGAATTGCATGGAAACGTTGCAACAATGGATTTTGGAGCCTCCAGGACCTGAAATGGTACGCAAATGAAAAGATCAGTTTTGGTAGATGTATGAACAAATCTCAACGAAGGCTTTGATAAAAAAAAAAAATTCTAATTATACTTTGTCAGTTCCAGTGGCTAAGGCTAACGGCACTGTAATGTCAGGACGCTTCCAGTACTGTAGCTGAGAATTCTGGGGCCCCCCTGCAAGAAAAAATCTGGGTCTCCTACGTAATTATGGGGCGAATTCGGAAATTTTCCGTAATGTATCGGTACCAGCAATTTGTTGTACGCAAAAATTATTGAAACATTTTTGCTCGGCATTTTTAGTTTTGTTTTTTTGCCGTGGGAGAGGATGTAAAGGTAGTTTCTTTTTTGCTTAACCTTGCCATACTTTAAATTTGAGATGCTCGTACACATTTTAAATCACAGGAGTAATGCATGAATTGGACATTAATTGGAAATTTCATGAAAAAAAAAAAATCAGCGGCACTCCACAACTGCACGAGTTAGTTAGTCGACCACCCACGTGTAGCGTTTCGACAGAAATGAGAAACCTCCATTAGATCGAAATTGTCTGACACGATTGGCTCAAATGTTGTTAATCATTATTTCAACTCTTAACAATAGTTTTAAGTTGTTATTTTCTTTTCACGGTGCTAGCTGTGGTTCGTAGGAACTAGGGACACGAAATGTTTTTTTTTTTTTCCAGATTTGCTGGCCAGTTCATGAAGACATTTTGTGATGACTTGTAAGAGGAATCAGCTGGCGCTGCAGTCAGCTTGGCTGGCTGGCATAAGAGTCAATCGCTTCATTTTGTTGGGAAGAGAAGGGGGGGGGGCATTTTATTTTTAATGCATACTACTAAAAAATACTCATGGCAAGTGAATGAATACATGCAGGTTTTGAGTTGGTCAAACTGTCTATTCGGTTCGAGCTAACAGCTTGTGTGCCTAATCCTTTGGAAACTTCGGTAATAAAAGGGAAGGTTTTCTTCTGCAAGGTCGGAAATCTGGGGCCCTCCCCCCCCCTCCCGCCTTGCGGGGGCTGCGGGGGCTACACCTACGGCCCTGGACGCCGCGAGTAATATGGTTGTGATTTCTGCGAGGTTAGTCATGTTTAGTCCTCGGTCGGAAAACCTGCCCCTTGTGCCGTCCCAACTCCCGATGCCTGAATTCGAAAGGAATTTGGGAGGGAAGCAGAAATTTATCGCCGTTATATCAACGTAGTTATTTACCCATTGTATTACCCTCGCCTAACCACATCTATGCAAAACACATTTTAAAAGCTACTGCTACTGAAGTACAATAAAACAAACAAACAAAAAAACAAAACAAAAACTATCTGTGCGAAAATAGCCATAATTTTGGGATTATGAACATAAAGATGTTAAGAATGCTTAATTATCAGACCATTGCTCTACTCGAGAGTATACGTAATCAGACTGGTCTGGTCTTCTCCCCCCACTGAAATTGGTGACCACGGTTTTGCCCATCCGTCCCACCTGGCACCAACATGATCACCACTATACTAAACGTAACCGCGGCTTCGTCATGACTTCTATGCCGCAAACTTGTCCCTACAGCCGAAATGTAATAATTTTATTGTGTGCGCGGCGTATCTTGAGTCCTGGAAGTATTTTACGAGCGACTACGTCTTCCTGGAGAGGGCGGCTTTAATCGACGGCCGCCATTGTTTTTGTAACCATCGTGGATATCAACAAGGCACTCTGCTGCCAAAAACGTACAATCGATTATCTGTGTTCGTTCTGCGGCGAACTCAAGATAGGCCGCGCACACTTTAGCTACGTTGTATTCCGTCTACGGTAAGTACTGTACTTTTTTTTTCTATTTGTGGCCCTGGTGTCAATTTTTCCGTGACGTAATCTGGCCTGGCGATAAATGAAAGCTGGCAGTAAGAAGAGGCCTCTGTCAATTTTCAGAAACATGGTTTTCGTGAGGCAACTACACAAGTTAGTAAAGACGTTTCGACGGCCTTATTAATATCGTAATACGACTGAATGGGGCAAGGTGGTCTGATGGTAAGCCCAAATATTTCCTAAGCTAGAGGTCCTGGGTTTGAGTATGACCGCAGCCACCAATGGTATTTTCGGAAAGAGAAGGATCCTGTCCTGTGATGCCTCATGCTCACGTCGCTTGCAGGATATAAAAAGCTCCTACGAATTTCCAATTGGGGGTTACTTAACAAATTTGCACCTGCCACCGTCTGGCACTGTGGGTTCTGCTGGGAGCACGTCACACCTCCAGGTCATACTACTGATGAAAAGTAAAACTCAGTTTTAATTGAACGTCTATTACAATCTGCTAAAATTGAACGACGGCATCTTAAACAACAATATTCTACGTTGCAGTTGACTACACAACTATTATTGAATTTAACAACTTCGTAATATTTAAGGAATTTCCATAACCAGGCATGATTAATCGATACAGACATATGACATATAGTGAGGACATATCATCTCACCATATTCGAGCATCCTGCGCAAAATAGCGTTTGCAAATGTAGCAAAATCGTTTCTGACGAGGGGAAAATACGTAAATGAGTGCCTTTGCAACATTTACACGCGACTGAATTAACGTCGCAAAACTTAGAAGTACAGGAAATCCAACCGGGAGGAAGGTACCTTTAACTGTATTGAACACAGTATTTAAAATAAACGCCAAAAGTAATGACTGCGCCAAAAAAAAAGAGAAAAAACCCGGCGTTAATTATTTTACCGCAGATTAAATCACAGTTTCAAAGAGAGAAACCTTCAGCAAAAATAGAGGAAATACATTAATGCCAATTGAAACAAGAAAATATTTATGCAAAATTTTTAAATTGTTCATTAAAAAAAATACCCGTCTTTAAGAAACAATGGTAAATTAAAGACCCTTGAACTCGATGTGGACGCCAATCTCAGATCAATTCAGAAAAATGTAACCTCAATTTTGGATCAAAGTTGAATCAGAAAAAAAAAAACTACCTCTTGTGTCGGGCTTGGATGTAAGATCGTGACTGATGAACTGTCCCCATTGCATCAACATGTGAGTGTAAGGGGCCATATAATATCTGCCAGGACGATGAAGCACCAAACTGATGACACGTGGATTTGGGAGCTGGGCTCGATTTTTACGTAGACGAGGAGCACTTACACCTAAAACAATCAGAACAAAATTAGTATTAATGTACAAAAAGTTCTCAGTTATTTATATTCACGTAAACAAGAACAACGGATTAGTGAAGGCAATACGAATTAAAGTTCAACAACGCAGAAAGTGCAATTTTCTGTCTAACACATCTCTTTACTGTTAAGCTGATGTGTTAAAAATAAAGCACAATTTTCTGTGCAACACATTTTCTGTTTAACCGTTAGACTTATTTTTTTTAAAAATCTTATATTCGTCTTATTTTTGTCTTATATTCGCGTCCAAATCCATAACTCGCTCAAATTTTGAACGATTTTAGTTTGAATACACCATTCGAACAGTTTTTTCGAGAGCTATCCGTTGGTGCTACTGAAAAGTCAGTATCTCAAGTAGTTTTTAAATTATTTAGCAAAAACGAAATATAACCAAAAATGGACCTTAAAACTTTATTATGGAATCCACAGTTGGAAAAACACCCCATATCAATAAAAATGTGATTCTGAATCAGCAATGGAATGGCTGTGCTATGGTACCAAATATATTGGTAACAGAGGTATTGTCATAATCCTGGGAGAAAGTCATCCGCCTTATAATCATGTCCGTTTATTTTGGTTGAATTTGTGAGCTCTTAAAAGGACATAAATCCTTCCGGTACATCGTTTGACCCGTTGAGAATAGCGTTTGCAACATTTAATGTCGCATAATCGCCTCGCACGCAAGAAAAACCAGAAAATGAATGTGTTGGCAACATTTACATACGTTTGAACTAATGTCGCAAAAAACTGAGTCATGCAGGTAAGCCAACAGGGAGTTATGTCCCTTTAATTCACCTTATATTCGAGACGCCTTACCATCCCATATTCCTGCACCACTGCTAGCAACTATCTCTAGGCATCAAGTATCAACCTCACTCAAGCATTCCAACTGATTTCAAGTTTGAATTCTGTTCCTGTACGACATTCGTCACGGCGCTGCATGAATAAAATAATGCTGCAATTCAAAGGGTTAAAGAGTTTATGTAGAAACTGTTTAACAAATTGTTAAACAAATTATCACTGAAACTCTGCACCTATTCAGCGTTTATATACATTTGCATCATTTACATTATAAGCGATTTTTATTTTTTTCAGTATGTGAGTTCGATTGAACTCAGCTGTGATTTTGTGGCTGAAGTGGAAAAACCAAAACCTAGTTAATTCAGGTTTAAAGATGGGGTTATGTACTGTTATTTCTATTATATAAGGTACTGCAGTAAGCCTTCTTTAATAATGCTGGGCATATAAATAAACTTTAGTTTACTCGTTTTACAGCGGAAAACGACGGAATAAGACGAAATTCTAAATTTCCATTTTGGTGTCTCTTCTAGCTACCGTATGTCATTGTTAAGCATCTGTCTAAACCTAGTTCATATGAATGTGCATATGTTTAATTATTCCCCTCAAAAGAACAAGTATTCGATCTAAAAGTAAAAAAAAATATGATAAATAAAAAATGCAAATGCTATATCAAACCGCTGTTAGGTTCACAAGTATTTGCTTGATAGCGTCATCTCTTGTGGCAAGAAATAGTACAAAAATGATTCTTTCTTAATATAGATCAGCGTCAAGTGACGTCATATTGGCTACGAGACACCATTTGGAGGTAATAGCTACAAGGTGCACTAGATTAAAATGTAACGGAAAAAACGGCACTTCTAGTCAAGACAGTGCTTTGAGAGCGGTTTTCTTAGGCTTAAAAGAACGTTGTTTTCTCCAACAACAAAATCGCGCGTTATAGGCTTAAGAAATTCAGTCTAATAGCATCTTCCTTTCTCCCTCCAGTGCGCCTTGCAGTTAACCCAGTTACTGGCTCCACCATACAGTTATACCATAGATTAGAAAGTTAACTAGATATACCATCTCACTTCTTCCCGTTCTACGCGGAGCTCTGGCGGTAGTTGCGGCTACTAATACCTCTGCTAATGCTTTGCCTCCGTGCTGCTTCGAAGGCAAAAGCATTAGCAGAGGTATTAGTAGCCGCAACTACCACCAGAGCTCCGCGAGAACGGGAAGAAGTGAGACGGTATATCTAGCTAACTTTCTAATCTATGGTTATACACAATAATACTACGTCGTGTCACTGCCCGATTGTAAGATAGGCTGTTACACTAAGCTTTTTCTTTTTATCTTTAGCATTGTTTTAAAACGTGTGAAACGCTTTATTTTCTCCTCACCAAAAAACTTGGGTGATGTGCATAATCTGGCTAGAGAATACGACATGTACACGCCCAACGACTTTCTAAATTTCCTATAAGAGTGTAGACTTCCGATTATTACAAAGCCTTGCTGAGTGGAATTTTGCATATTTTATTTTTATTACGAATGAAGGCGTGATTCTACACAGTTCGCAGCAATCAATAACATGCTCACCGAATACTTAACAGGCACACTGACGGAGCAGCGGTAAGGTTACTCAGTTTCCTATAGCTAGGTGTCGTCGAGGCATCTTTCTAGTCACCATTTACTTGTACTTCCTTTTATTGAGCGTGTGTGTGTGTTTGTGTATCAGAGAGTTTTTTTTAGCCTGCCAAACAGTACAAGGATTATGTGTCAGCACCCCAAAAGGTTTATTGCCCACACATGGCGTGTTGGTAACCACACCAAAAAAATAAAAAAAAGGTACGTATACAATTCATTTAAAAATTATAAATATGTTCTTTTTTTTTATAAAATTGCGTACTGTAATTCATTTTTTTATGTATTGTCTTCAAGTCTTGCATAGCCCAACGTTTAAAATGACATGTGAATTTTTTCCTCATTATTGTTGCTCACTTGCCATTCTCTGCTAATTACTAATGTTCTTATTACTAATATTTACAGCTTATTTCGTTTCTTTGACCTATTGTGGCCAAGTGCATGGAAGTGTGGACTGCACGTCGGAAGTTCGGGCATCTCCTGGCGTTAGTTTTTCGTGTACTGACGTTAATTCATATGGCAAGTTAGTAGCGATTATGATAATGTTGCGTTAGCACGGTGGACTAGTTCAATGGAGGCCCAATTCAAAGACCCGGTTTAATTCCCAGATTCATGACGAAGCGTGAATTATTTCGTCATTATTGCTGCACACTTGTCATTCTTAACTGCCAACAACGTTAGCGCCGATGTGTTTCATCCATAATTACTAACACCAAGACGAATTTGTGACTGAGACCCCTTCGGAAACGTCTTAGATTCATTCTTAGTTCCATCTAAGTTTATAGAGGTCCCATGTGTTTTATGTGGTAATTTCTACTCGGTTTTCAGCCTAAAATTAAACTAAACGAAACTACCTTGTATTTTATTATTATTGAGTTTAGCTTAGATTTAGTTTACTTTAGATTTGGGCTGAAAATGAGCAAAAATTACCAGATGGAACACGTGGCGCCCTCTGAAAACTCCGACGGAACTAACAGGAATGAATGTAACACGTTTCAATAGGGAATACGGGTACAAATTCTCCTCCCCAACCTTATAAATTCTTGCTAACACTTTCAGTTTCTTTTGGTCGAAAGTCGCAATGCCGTGACGGCGAGTATTTCAAAAGTGGACCGTGTCGTACTAAAGGTGCTGGAAACGTACTGTACGGGAGGGTTCAATTTCCCTCTCAGGTAGTCTGACGTTTAAGTCCAAAAGATAACGTAAATGCATCCGTATTAATTTAACACTTATCGAGCTCATTTGGCTTTCTGTCCCGTTATTTATGTTAGTGCACTTTTTGGTTACCTATTTTGTTAATTAACAGACACCATGGCAATACCACCCATATCGCAAAGCTAGGTGCAGCTGCTGCTCTTTTTTTGTTCGTGGTGTAAAACACGGTTTACTTCATCGTCGCACTCACTGTTATATGAACATCTTTGGGTGCTGCCTTGATGCAGCCAATTGAATTCGCTACAAGAGTATTTCTACTGTAAAACAAAACTGCATTTATGTGTGAAAATGTTTTATCATTATCTTATTTGGTTATCATATTATTATCCTTTTCTACCATATTTTACTTATTTTGGAATGTTCCGGATCCCCCTATAGATAGGCGCCCCTGGCGACCGTTCCCTCCTCCAGTCCCTCCCTCAGGGCCGACGCTAAGAGGGAGGGGGCGCTCGCCCCGCCCCCACGTTTTTGGCCGCCCTCCCCCGGTGCCCCGCACACATCAGATCCAAATCAAACGTATGATCAAAGAAAATTCTGGTTACTTATTAAGAAAACTACGTTACTTTCTTTCACAGCAACAGGAAGGACTTGAGGTTACATCAACGTATTGGCATTTTTATTATTATTTCAGTAATAATTAGTCATTTTAGTAAGAATCCTAGAAATGGAGGAATTTCTAGTTACTGCCTAGTTGTTACTATGAGAGTTGTAAAATCATCTTTTTTCAGCTGGATTTAAAAATATTATCAAAAAAATGGGCTAGAGAAAGTTCGGTGTGAAAAAGAGAATTGCAAGAGTGTTATTTAGAAGTTTTTTTTGGGGGGGGGGGGGTGGTAGGGCACAGCAAAAGTAGAATTTGTCGGTTCGCTTCCATGGCTAAACTTGCTGCCCTACTGCCGCCTCTCCACTAAAGTGATTGTGGAGTCGTCCCTGCCTCCCTACAGCCATGGACACAGATAAAGAACTCACCGTCGGAATAATCGGGCATCATGAAGCGATGGTAGGATGTATGTGCCTTTCCCCAATACCCTCTGTGAAGATTGTTGCATCCGCCATCATATCTTCGGTATTTGGCGTACTCGCAGTTGTCGGGGTGATCGTGCTCTTCCATGTGATGGTGGGGACCAATCATGTTAGGATGAGGACCCATGTAGTGACCCTCGCCACCTCCACCGCCTCCTCCGCCTCCGTATCTCTTTCCTGCACGGCACTGCATGTGGGGGTGTCCGTGGCCGTGGATCTGGATCTGAAGGTGAGGCAGGACATAGAACACTTGGCGTTTGGTCAGACCAAGCCTAAATAGAAAAAAATGAAAAAAAAAGAAGCAGAGGTAAGGATCGGAATACCTACTTCAGGGATCGTACAGTTCCCACTTCTTCCTTACGTTATACCTTTTCTTGAAAACAGTCATTATTTTCCTATTTTTTTGTCTTTTTCAGGCTTTGATACTTCCCTATTTTTTTTTTAACTTATCTTATTCATGTTCAAGTGCATTGCCAGCTGCTAAAAATTGTATTAGGACCGGCAATAATTTTCTTTCCATCATTCAAGAATTTAATTGCAAACTTAGCTTCGACGAAATGTTAGTGAGTAAATACCACTTGCTACCATGGTGGAAGGTGTATTGGTTTTCGTATTGGTTTGTGCATAGATTGTTTCGTTTGTACAAGTAGCAAATTGAAGCAATGTGTTTCCTCACAATGCAAAACACCGCAAACAATGCCAATGAGCAAACGCCAGTAAACCGAAGATTACATAAATCGGTGCGTTTTAAAGGAGTACTGAAGACCAAATTGGTGCGTAAAAGTATCACGAATTAGAAAACAAAAACAAACTCCATTAATGCAGCCTAAAACTGAGATTCAACGAACGTATAGTATAAGGCGACACCATAGCACTGTGTATCTTTCCAGCGAACCGTAATTGATAAAGATACAAAACATTAAAACAAGCTAATATAAACTGCATGGTATGCCAAAGCATACTGCTATTAACTGAACAAAAAACGGCTTCGCCGTTTAGAAAAAAAGCATTAGAGCGCTTATCCCCATACTCACAGCTGTGAAGGTACACGAATAAAAACGGATTACAGTTCACTCGAACGCAACGAACTATAATTTGAACTCCAATTCCAGGGAACAAGGAATAGTTTTATTCATTGGTTATGTCAGACGTCTGTTTGTACGTGTTTTAGATTTTCGTTGTGTTTCATGTGAGTGTGTATGTTGTATTTTGTGTGCATATTTTATTTGTGTGAAGTATCCAACCGTTTTCTTTGTTTGATTAGCGATGTACATGAATACGTGTGTATGGAGACTGGCATGTCAGAATTCTTTTTCCCTGGAATTGGAGTTCAAATTATAGTTCGTTGCGTTCGAGTGAACTCTAATCCGTTTTTATTCGTGTACCTTCACAGCTGTGAGTATGGGGATACGAGCTTTAATGCTTTTTTTTCTAAACGGCGAATCCGTTTTTTGTTCAGTTAATTTGTTGGCGTTTTTCGCTTCCATTTTATTGTAATTGCTACGGTCTGGTCTGTCATGTGTTGGTATGTCCACTGTACACCCAATTTTGTTTGCGAAAAAACGAAACATTAGAAATGCGTATTTCTGTTCAGGTACTGCCCAAGCTTTACCCCACGTTTGTTTTTTAATTGCAACACACTAGCGTATGTCTACAGTTAGCATGGGTCAGCTAATGGGTAGTTGATTCTGCATTGTTGCAAGTAGATGCAGTATTATGGCAAACAATCGCGGAAACAATTCAACTAACTTCCAGAAGCCTGCATAGAAGAAGTAAATAAATCATTCAGTCATGTCGGCCGTCCAATTAGGCCTCAAAATTATAGACTTTGCACCATGCAGTTTAAAAATGAAAGATTAAAGCGAAAACCAAGACCATTTCATTTTGGTTCTCGACAACGATTGAATATATTTAATGGAGCCGCAGCCCGAAGCTACCACGACAATGTTACTTTCCCCGTGCCCGAGCATCGTTGCATCTTGTTCGAGTAAGCTACAATCCGATCTTGTGCTCCTTGCCTATTGTTGACCTTTGTTACATGTTGCAGCATTGCATTCTGGGCCACCGCCGCAGCCGCCGCCGCCTGTCCAATTATCTGAAATTCTCGTGCGCAAACGAACTCTAATATAAACGGCCTGCCGGCCGTGTAAATATCCAACCATTATACACGTAAATACAATTAAAGCCAGAGTCCAAATTTTCAAACTTTTCACACCCAAACAAAGGAAGACCAATGTAGGTCTATATACGACTACTTTCTTGGCCAAATTTTTTCAGTGTTCTTCAGTCACGTCATCTACTTTCCGTTCATCTGTAGATACATAAATAATTTTTCAAGATTTTTGCATTTTTCCAGGTCTGGAATTTGGTTATTACTTTCCAGGACATTTCAAGGTTTCCAAGGACTCATAAGAACCATGCATTACCTATAGAGCTGTGCTGAGCATACTAAGACGATTAGTTTTTAAACATTTTCCAGCGATGATGTCGTTTAGCCAAGTAGAATGCACCAATCATTAACTGATCTATCGTGTGCAAGAGTAAAAATGATAGAAACATTTGACTACAGAAGTAAAGTTTCACGTGGAGTAAACAGTACAGCAACACTGCAGTATCTGAAACTTTACAGAAAAGTTTATTTGTGTTCCTTTGCTGTTTTGATTCCAGATCACTGAAACCTTACCGTAAGCACAAACGAGTTCGTTTTTGTAGTTTAATCGACAAAAGCCCTGAAACTTTAGTTCTTTTCCTTAGTCTAATTTTTATTTCAAATAACAGCGGACGGCAGAGAATTTGTCGCTGTAACCTAAAACGTTTGTATTGTTTACTTCTGACTTTATAAAAAAAAAATAAACATTTGGTGTAAAATTACTAGCTTTCACCTACTTTCCACCAGAAAAAAATTCCGTATTGTTTCTTATTTTTAATATTAAGAATTCCACATTTCCTATTTTTTTCTCACTAAAACGTGCCACTTTCCCGGCTACTTGACAGGAAACGCGAACCTACAAAGCGAACCTATTTCTCACTAATTAAAAATATCGCACCTATTCTATAAAGGCTAAACGTGCACAAAAAATGTTCATTCATGATGTCTTTATGGAGCTACTCAGTCATCGCCAGGTGAAGGACATTAAAAGCATAAAAATAAAATATTGCGAACAGTAGACCTCGCTCTGCTCCCTCCTCTCCCCCAACCCCACCCCACCCCCTTCTACCCGCCCCCGCAAGAAATGAGCTTTCGGTCATTATTCATTACACTGAGGAAGGCATCCAAACGTACTTAGTGTTGTCTTCGACTCTGAATCAGCCACCTATCCAACCTCCAACTCTCAATTTTAAGGATGCAGGGTAGATTTAATTTTTTCATGCCTTAATCCATTCGTAGACGTGGAGGCATGACAAATTGAAATGTTTCTTGAAAAATTAAAGACGACGGCATAGTAGTGCTGGACTGAACGTTTATATTATATTTGCTGCCCGAATTATACAAATAATAGTTTCATGTCAAGTAATCAACTTCAGTTACTTGTACAATTCAGACAGTAAATATAATGTTCAGTCCAGCACTACTACACCTTCGTCTTCAATTTGCCACGTTGTAAGCGACTTAGACGTGAGAGACCAAAAGTGGACGTCAGAAGAACGTCTACTTCAGTCCACAAATAGACGTCGTATTGAGGACGTCTATCAGTCGTCTTCCGGACGTCTCAAATTGGACCTGACCACAACACAAGTGAACGTTTTGGGCCACGAATGGACATCAAGTGTAGATTGGGCCACCTAGATTTCTACCAGGTGATCTACCTCGAATTTCATCCTGCACATCCCCCCCCCCCTGCGCTAGTTTCTCAGTAGAATGATTAAATACATACGTCGTTCATCCTTATTTAAAAAAAAAAAAAGCATTCCTGCCAAGTTTCATTCGAATCGGTTCATGCGTTTGGCCGTAACTGGGGTACAAATAAAATAAACAATTGCAGACAAACCAAAATGCGAAATCGTCGAATTAAAGCCATTTGCCGCTATCTAGTTCTGTCCTATGAACAAACTGGGTTTTGTTGGGGCCTCGGCCATAGGCCACGCGGTCACCCTAACTACAAATCTAGCCCTTACTTTCCACAACAGGCGAAGGAACACACAAATAAATTTCTTTTTACACGACAAACAAGCCACGGGACTCCTTAATTACTGAGTGTATAGTTGGTGCGCCCATGTGCAACAGGAAGCAAGCGGAAAAACTAAGCCTAACGACATCACGGGCGCTTTTTTTTTAATTTATCGACCGTATTGAAACGATGATTTTGAACTGCTGGATGGGTGCCAGTCATAGTGACATCGTTAGCCTTGACCGCTTGCTCCCTGGTGCTCGTGGACGCACCAACTCTACATTCAATAATGAAGGAGGCACGTGGCTAGTTTGCTGCGTAAAAATAAATTTCTTTGAGCATTCCCTCGCTTGTTGAAATCAAGTGCTACATAGAACTAAATAATGGTAGACGGCGCTAGATGCTGCATCTTGCATTCGGTGAATAGGCACCTTAAAAACAGCACCCCCTCGTTCATTTCCCTCGCTTGCTCGCTCAATTAGTAGGGTGAATGGATGGAATGCGTGTTAGCTTTTTAACGCATTAGTGTGCCTAGAAGTCGAAACGCCGAGAAAGTGTTTATGTTTTTTGTGCACTTTTTTTTAATGTGTTATGACCTATTTCTAAACAATGACCATTAAAGCGCAAAGTAAAGGGCTAAGTATAGTAAAGAGACGATTAAAATACCTTTAATGGCGGCACATAGCTCTTTGTTTTTAATTGACGTGCTGCTTAAAGCCGCAAATACCGTTCACCCTCCGCTCTGAACTATGTGCCAACAAGCACCGCCTGAATTGAAGAAGTGGCTTGCCTGCACGTCATGAATTTTAATTGCTTTGTTACGTTCGTAATCCAGGCTGACTTCTGACGAAGACTCGGTATCGGCTTTTCAATTTCAGGATGTATTAGGAAAGTACTCAAAAAAGTCTATGTTTGTCTGGAATCTCGGTATATTTATTCGTGCTGAAGGATTATTTTGGTTATTTAATTAATTTCGAGAATTTTACTACTAATTATTATTATTTTGCAATTTTTCCTAGAAATCGTGTTGTACATGATAATTGTAACTTTGCACTGGTTCAATCAAAATGTAAGACTAGACAAAATTGACTAAAATTTTGACTAAAATTAAAGTGAGGGTGCTGGCTAATACAGGGCAAAACAAGCAAAATATCCAAAACAAGACGATCAAAACGCGACACTTCGATAATTCTAAGTTGCCTTTCTTCCTCTGTAAAACGATTAGCAGTGTCTAATTTGGGGGATTTGGGCCTCCCCGAAATGAAAATGGGAGGCCCCTTGTCCCAACAAAATTCGTTAAAGTTCGTCTTTTCGTTAAACACGAGGCACGTTTTCCTAACAATCAGAAACTTGGTTGGTGCGGAGCGCTACTTACTTAATTGGCTACAGGAAATCATCTGAATACAGTCTCAATAGGCATACGAAAACAGCATTTTTGGGGGGCGGGGGAAGATCACATTATTTTTTTTTACCTTCAGTTGGAGGGGATTCAAGATTTTTTCAGGGTTTCGAAGGGTGAGGGAGGGTCATTGAAAACTTGGTGGACACATTTTCATTTCCTCCACCCCCCCCCCTCCACCCCCGCGGGCGTTAAATAATGACCGGTCCCTAACTCACTGGTGACCCTCTCAGAGCCGTAGCCAGTCCACAGCATTCACGGCGGACGCTGTGGGTAAAATATTGAAAAGTTCGGTGAAGAAAACTGAGTTAATGTCCAGACGGTTGTCAGCTGCGCATTCAGCACGCTGATTGAGTGTATCAAAATCGCATTGAAAGTTGATAAAAATAAGAAAAATAGAGCAGACGCATTAAACGATAAAATATTTCGAAGTTAAATTATATTACAATAGCAAATCATGATATAAAAATCTACTTCATTTTTTAAAGTCAAAACCTCACATTAAAACCACACGGAGCACGGTTGGTTTCCACTATAGGACCAGGGCCGTGCCGTACGGGGGGGCAGGGGGGGCGGCTGACCCCCCAAAAATGACTAACAGGGGCGCCAAATTCGGGTGTTAAAATTTAGAAATTTTTTTTTTTTTAATTAGCCTACTTTAACTGATTAGCGATTATAAAAAAGGTAATAAACCCCAAAAAATGTTACCAGAATTCATCAACTAGCCGTAACCGTTGTCAAGGTCAGGTATTTTATTCCCAATTGCCTTAAATCCCCATCCCACTTCAGTACCAAGCCAACTCATGCCTGCCACGTGAGTAAGAACCCTCAGTAAGGAGTAAGCGATTAGTAAAAACGTGAGCAAGTTGCGGTAGACAAGTCACTACGTTTACATGGCCACTTCGAAGCGCTTCAGAGCGATGCGCATCGCGTCCGTGTCGCCTCCGTGGGTCTTGTAAACACCCGTTCGTAGCGCTTTCTCTGTTCGTGGCGCTTTCCCCCAATGCGCTTCACGGAGGTGGTTTGAGCATCTGTATCGCTTCGTCTTTGTGCATGTAAACACTCGCAATCGCATTGAGCCGTTGGAGAAAGCATGGTAAAGATGGCGGACACAGTTACGGCACCCACGTAATTTGTGTTGGGGCCATTCGAATTTTAGGTAAATAAACTGAAAATGAGTGTGCATGAGTAGGAAGACCACTAAGTTTTGATTACATTTGGTTACTTGGGTCTAAGCTGACCTAGTTTACAACATGCAGGGGGGAGAGCAGCGTGGGACTTGCTCACTCTTCGCCAAAGGAAGGGCAGGAAGAAAGGGTTTTCCGATCGCACTGGCCGAATCGCCTTCCTTAGCGGATTGGCCCTAATCGCTATCTTTCGTCTTGTAAACAGGTGCCGTTTTTTGATGCGCATTTCAAAGCGCATCGCTAAAATGCGCTTTCTTGTGGCCATGTAAACGTAGTGCTCAAACCACCTCCATGAAGCGCATTGGGGGAAAGCGCCACGAACAGAGAAAGCGCTACGAACGGGTGTTTACAAGACCCACGGAGGCGACACGGACGCGATGCGCATCGCTCTGAAGCGCTTCGAAGTGGCCATGTAAACGTAGTGACTGGCACATAGTATGTGACTGGCACATGTGACTGGCACGTAGTATGTGACTGGCACATTTTCCACTGATAAGCAAAAGGACTCGAGGGCGCAGGGACAGACCAAGAAAAAATTACGTGCAGAATACGACAATAAAATGGAAGAGCATCTACGGAAAATTTGTGCATACGTAATTTTACTTAGGGGTTTTATGACCTTAAAATTATTATACGGTTACCAAATATCAGCTTAATGATTTAATTATTTTCTCCCTGGCTTTCTCTTAAAATGTTTGCGTAGTTAGGACGCCGCTTTTCGGATAGTTAGTGATTTGACCAGTTGGTTCTCATATTACCGCTCCTGCGGCATCAATGGTTATTTTTAGAAAATTGCCGTGTGCTCATCAAATTGGGACAACTTGTTATTTTTTCGGGTTTGACTGTTTTGGCACAAATATCGAAGATATTGCTTCAATCATCAACAGACCTAACTAAAAAGGCTTCATATCTGCAATGTTTGTCATGAATTACAATTGCAAATAATTGATAAAAGAAAAAAAATCAAATAAACTATAGTTCATAGAATACATATTTGGTTGTAGTTTACGTTCTGAGACATATGTAGAATCCACCCAAAACCAAAACTGGTATAAAAGAAGCCGCCAAGTTTCCAAAAAGGATCGGCTTTTGAAAGTAGTGATATGATTCAACCAGGGAAAGGCCGCCAAGGTTAATCCTATTAGCCAAGTTAATCGCACCGACTAATCGTTCGAAAGTTAAATGAAAACTAGATTATTGCTACTCACTGCAGCAAATCTTCAAGTTTCCATTTAACGTCCAAAGTATTATTCGGTGAGATTAACTTGGCTAATAAGATCAACATGGCGGCCTTTCCCTGGTTGAATTATATCATTACTTTCAAAGGTCATCAATGCAGTTAGAGTTGGTCTGCGTCGGGAGAGGGGGGGGGGGGGGCCCGCCGAAAATGCGACTGTTTCTTAGTCGTGATATGAAGCCATTCAAATATATTTTCAACATTTCTCTCCCAGACAATTCGGTTCCAAAATTAAACGGATAGTGCGATAATTCAGTTGTGTCTAAAATATAACTCGTGCAAAAATTCGGTCTCTCAAGAAAAAAATGAACTCCCTGCAAATGCAAATAAGTTAAGCTCCATGATGTACTCTAGAATCTACTTTCATTGCAATATTGCTTGCCACGTCAGTGCAACCAGAACCCGGGGGTGGCGAACGGGGGTGCTGGACTTCGCGCGGGAACGATAAACATCCTAAAACCATGCCTGTCAAAACTGCCTGAAACTCACTGCCGGACTTGAAGAGTGAAACTTTGGGTGTGCTCTTAAATCTATATTGCACCAAATGTCACCAACATTTCTGAGCTTAAGACGACATAACTTGGGACCAAATTGTCGCAGATGTTCCTTTTTTTTTATTTCACTTTGGGACCAAACTTTTTGCTGAGACTGAATTTTCTGGTTCTGGTTCGAACTGTCTGGCACCCATTCAAATAAGTCATCATTTTTTTTAAGAGTATAAGTTATTGGTGGGGGGGGGGGGG
>JAHWFP010071684.1:151296-169837 GCA_023313725.1 Lithobius niger
GGCACGTGAAGGAGACACGAGGAAGTGAGTGGAAGCTGTTCCTTTGGATGAGGCCACTGACTTTTGGGTAAAAAAAAAAAAAACCAGACTCGGAGAGGGAGGAAAAAAAGAGACGAACTACATTCTTGGTTGCCTTGGCCTTTCCCTTTGCCGAACCCGAAGCCCCGAGCCCTACAAAAAAATAAATGGGTCAGGATCGCCATTATCTTTTAGTAGTTTACGTTGTCCAACAAAGAACTTGTCAGTAACGAATTGACGAACAGGTGTCAAACTGTCACGTCAACAACAACAACAACACCGGACGGCCGAAGCTGAAGGAAAATACGTTGTGATTTGCTGCTTGGGGGGAAGGGGGAGGGGCGGGGGTTAAATAACGTTGTGATTTGACGACCTGGGAAAAAATGTTTTATCGATAATTTTCACGTTATTGTTATTTTTAAGGGTTAGGTTACGTAGGTGTCTTGGTTCAAATTTCAGCAGGCAGGTTTAAAGAGTTTTACCAAGAAGGTTTTTTCCCCCTCAAATTTTTTCTTTCGGTTTTATTTCCTTGTGCTATTGTCCCAGTGCTTGTTTATCCTTCAGCCTTTTTCCCGGCTTTTTCCCCGCTGTTTTTATTTATTTTTATTTATTTGTTTTTGCATGTATTTGGGTACTACGGATGGAAACCCTAACTAGGGATACCCGGTTGGGTTGTTGGGTTGTTGTGGGATACCCTTTCCGCTGAATTCCATTTCACCAAAAATTCGTCCCCTGCTTAAAATTTGGCGAAATGTGAATTCCAGTTTTGCTGAATCCCGTTTTGCCAAAAAGTTTTTTCCAACGTTCCTAAACCTCACTCGTGCTGCCATGCTCGCTGCGGCGCAACATACAACATCAGAAACCGCAACTAACCACACACTACTTCAAGTAGGAATACTTCTTTAATAGGAAGATGGAGGGGGGGTTCATGATTTTAAATTTTGTTAAGATTATATTTTTGGGGGCGAAATGTGATTCGGCGAAACGGGAAATTCCCATTTCGGCGCAAAAGGTAACCACGCCTGTGTGCTTGCTGCGTTAGAAGATTAAATAATGTAGGGTATAGGCTAGTAATTAAAAAAGAAAAAAAAGTCTTGCCCACAGGTAACGTTTTTATTTAGCTTTATCTGAATATCCAATTCTTGGTTCAAATCCTTCTGACCGAGAAATGCAACGTGGGTGAAAACCGTAGCAGAAACTTCCAATGGAACATCTCTATTAGAGCGAGAATTTTTCCTGCGAAAACTCCATGGTCATGGTCAATATTAAAATAATGTTAGGCTTGCTTGGCTTCGAGATTGGCTATATTTTACGGGAAGACCTACAAAATTACATAGTTTACACTGCTATGCGCTTTCAGGTCAGTTTACATGACTAGTTAGCATTAAAGGGCCGCCAAATCAGTTGGTCAAGCTTCTGTAAGAGTGTTTAACCCCTTCCGTGCCAGAGACTGTTCGTCCATGCAAACACACAGAATACTAAGGCCAAGGACGAAAAGGCAAAGGCTAACAAAATTTCAGGTATTGCCGAAAATTTAGACCAGTGGTTTTCAACCTTTTTCAAACCGCGACACCCCATTGAAATTTTTTTTTTCCCTGGACTCCACCCCCCAAATAAATTCTTGCGCCCGTAAGTTACAAAACTAGGGGGTCTAGGGAACGTTATGAGCTCCCCCAGCGGAGTCCGGGACAGAGCCCCGGGAAGCCAACGCTTTTTTTGCATGTTAAAGCTTTTTAAAAGTCGTCATTTGCTCGTAAAACAAAATAGTTCTCGTATTTTATAGAATTATACAATATACAAAGTTGTTTTTAGATTAGAAAGATTAATTGTTGGAATGGAGAGATGTACCTTACAATTAATTAATTTTATTAATGATTAAATTTCAGGGACAAAAAGATTTTAAGATTAAAAGAGTTAAAAAAAGTAAAATAATTTTTCTTCCTGCTTATGTATCGCGACTCTCGAGACGACGCTCGTGACCCAATAGGTTGAAAACCACTGATTTAGACGATTTTGGTGAATTTTGGGGCTGAAATTGGGTAAATTGATTTGGATTTTGTGGAATTGGCCTGCATTTCAGGTTGCATCAAATCAGGTCAAAATAAGGAATTTTAAGTTAAATAAAAATCAAATCAAATCTAGCCAATGCCAGTGGATGACTTAGCAAGTTAAGTCAAACTTAGCGCAACATGGGGTGAATTGATAGTCATCAAATCAATTCCAACCACCAAGTCAGTTTATAATTTCAGCAATTACCCAAGTCAAGTTCAAATCAAGTCAAGCGGAATTGAAGATTAATAAATAAATTCCATGCATTCATAACCTGGAATTGTATAACGTAGAATCAATTCCACCAAGTCCACACAAAAGTAGAAATGAGTCACTGGCCGCAGCAAGCGCAGCAGCGCGAGCGAGGCACGTAATTTTGGAAAAAATTGTTTCGGCGAAACGGAAATTACCGTTTCGCCGAAAATTAAGACACTGATTACAATTCGGCGAAACGGTCATACACCATTCCAGGAGTTCCCCCCCCCCCCCCTCAGAGACCAACCTCTCAAGGAACGAATTTTAACGTTTTCGGATGACAATTATTCAGCATCTTAACTTTAAAATAAATTACACCTACTCATATGAGGAAGAGTTCGACGACTTGAACCCTCTCCCTTTCCCCCCATCCTTTTGGAATGAAATGTTTACTTAGCCAAACTGTAGTCAGATTGAGGACAGGCAATTGCACCGCCTTCAACGTTTGTTTAAACACACCCTACGATGCATTTAATTAATATCTTTTTGACATGACGTAATAACTAGACGTCAGCTAACACCACTTCCACTCCTTTTTGTCTGGAAGCAGCTAGTTATTCATTACGTCACTTGCGTAGCTATTGTAACAAGGGTCACTCACTGACCCGCAGCTAAGGGATGACGAATCTGGGGAGCCAGGAGACGGCGAACAATTCTGAACACTTTCCACAGGTCGGCACGGAATCTAGTTTTTTTTTTTAAACATCAGCTTTTCCGTGTCTTTGCTGAATCTTTATTTTAATAATAAATAATAATAAATAGTTTGTTGCTATAGCAACTGGTCTGGTAAGGATCACATCGGATCACTGACTGCCAGCCAAAAAAATGACAATCAAATTTCCAAAATAAATGGAAACAATGAAACATGAAGATAAAAAAAAATACATTGAGAAGCATGGCCAGGAAAAGTGTTGATGGGAAGGAAAGGTTTTCGGGCCTCGACTGCCTTGCCACCAAGGTTAGACCTGCCAGGGACTATTTATTTATATTTTACACTATTATATATTATATTTTATACAATTTATTTATATTTTACAAAAAGTATAACTGATAGCCGTAATTTATTCCAAGGAGTTTAACGAAAGACATGATTAGTGGTAGGTTGGGGGAAGGGGGGGAAGGAAGAAGAATTTGCTAGCGGTGTTTACTTCTGAATATTGTGACGGAACGAAAATACCACAGCTACTTCAGAGAATAACGAGTAAGATCTGATTTCAGGTAAAACGTTTAGGCAATTTCACAATCAAATCTAAATGTTTCACTTTTTTTAATGTTTTATCAGTATGTGACGTTGGTGAGCCTAGTATGAACTTGACAACCAGTTAAAGGAAGCATCTTTTTTTTATTTTCTGAAATGATATATACCGACTGAGCTATTATCACAACATGGATTAATTCATTTGGTAAATCTACGGCTGTCAACATTTTAGGCTACCTGGTGTAAATAAAAAAAAATTGCATTATTAAACTGATTTCTTCACCATGAAGTAAATGTGCTTATATGATTATTTGTTTGCTCGGATTTATTTTTCACGGTTCTTGGCCATCCTTTTTTTTTTAATTCATCCAACAATAAAAAAATCAACACTCAACAAGGGTTTGTTGTCCGCAAAACAAAACAAAGCAAAAAAGAAGAAACAAACAACAATCTGCAGTCTAGACAGCCGATGAAAAACACGATCAAAACACGATAAAGAATTTAATAAGATTTACTACTCGTTATCTGTTCGTTTTCTGGTCCGTTGGCGCCAGTCACTGTCGATAGAATTCGAACGCAGTTGACACGTTAAGAAAAACCAGCTAAGGACTGAACTAACTATAATTTTTCCTTTGACAGTTCACTACACTTTAAATAAACTTTTAAGGTTTAAACGAGTTAAGGAGTTTATAAAAAAAAGTTGCACACTAGTCGCTAAGTAATGCACGCTTTATAGGAAAGAGTAAATACACAAAAATTAAGCAAACTGCATTTTCTTACGTTCTATTTGACGAAGCCAATTTAAAAGGATTAATTATCAAGGGACATGTTCAGGTTTTTTTTTTTACCAAACCATGTTTTTTTTTTAAAACAGATCTGTAAAACATGCAAAAAATACAATATTTCTTCACTTTTTGGCCAAAATATCATGGCGCATGAAAATTTTAATTTGTTGGCTCTGTATATTATATAGGGAAGTTTCCCTAATTTTTCAAATGCCGACCAGTAGTTTTTTTTTTTTTTTGGCGAATAAATTTTGCTGCTTGCGAAACCTACACAAACCAAAGAAAACAGAAAGCTTTAGCATATACTTTCATTTTACGTTTTACGTTAAAAACCGTAATTAGGTAAAAGTTTCACAAAACATAAATTCGGGTGGGGGGAGGGGAAGAGAGGGATCGAAACAATGCAGAAAGCCTCTGGAAATGTTCATAAAATTCTACAAACAATGAAAAAACTCACTGGCTGTCAAAAAAATAAAATTTATGCAAAAAATTGTGAATTACGAATTACGTTGGCCGTTCTGGGGATAATCATTAAAGAAATACAATGGAATCCACGTAACTGCCAAGCGTGTTGTGAACACATATTTTTATTCCAGTGTCACACAATGATACGTCCACAAGTATTTAACCAAACTATTTCGTAGCTGTGGACGTTAACATAGAATCAACACACTGGATTATAGCATACTTTTAGCTTAAGTAGCATAAATCAAGCCTGGGTAGCTGCCAACTTTAAACTGCTTGGTTGGAATTGCGTTTGTGCGAGCTTGTGACGTAATGAAAACCGTGAAGTGGTCACGGATCCTTACCAGCTCATCCGAGAGTGACTTGAAAAAACAAAAGCTTTCGTTTTCTACTTGCTTGATCACAATAGCATGGCTCGTGAACTTGGTGGACCACGAAAATCTTTTTAATCGTTGAAATGAGGATTTTTTTAATCCTGTTTTTTTTTTTAACTATTGACAACTTCCTTGTTTCGGCCCAGCCCCCATTCTTCACCTAATTCAACGTTATTCTTGCTTGCATTTTATTGCCACATAAAAATGCCATCATTATTTTAGTCCTACCGGAGTGAATCAAATTAAAGTAATTTGGCGCTGGGTGTTAATTTTTCACAAGTTTTAAACCTGACAGTGAAAGATAGAAAATATAAAGCTATTAGTAACGGAAGGTAATGAATAAATAATGTTCACGCCATGCACGCATGAATAAAAAGGCATTTTTTTTACGACAAGCGTTTTAAAATCGTAATGAGTGCATTTACGAGAGTAACCACAAACATGTATATTTTGTGCTCACAGGTGTTTTCATGTAGGTACGATTTAAATTTGGATTTTGTCTAGTGCCACTAAGGTGGTATTTTCTGTACTTGATAATTATTCTGCTGCAAGCACCGATGCAAAATTTCACGCATTATCTTGCGCTAGGTTAAAGTTTGAAAATTGCACAAATATTCTTTGGTTGGAGGGGGGGGGGGGGGGTGGGCGAGGGCAAGGTATGTGCAAATAACTGATTTTTTATTCGGCTTTACTTAACAATTTAGGCTTAACCACGTGTAAATCTGTGTACTTTACACAATAATAACGCATGCGCGAGCGAAATACTATATACTGGGCCAATTGAAATAAAACGGCTCCCACTGCCCCTTCTGTCAACCCCCTCCCCTCCCACTTACCCCATTGTGCGATCTGAAACCCCCTTCTTGACGTACTGTATAGTACTCCGTATAGAGCAGTGACACGACGTAGTATTATTGTGTATAACTCTATGCTGGAGCCTTATTGGGTTAACTGCAAGGGTCACTGCAAAGAGAAACAGAAGGGCATCATACTGAAGTCGATGCTGTTAAGAGTGAGTTCTTAGACCTAAAACGCCCGATTTTTGTTGTTGGAGAAAACAACGTTATAATCCGCTCTTCCGTTGTTTTTCCCTCCATTTTTATGTAGTGCACCTTGTAGTTATGCCCTCCAAAACCCATACTGGTTCCAATATGGCGGCAAATGTCACTGCTCTATAGATATTGTTAAAGTAGATTTTTCGCAACCTTCGTTGGTGTCATCCAATCGAAATCATTCAGGAATCGAAACTGAAACTCACATAAATCCAACGCCGTGACAAAAATTTTGTCTTTGCCGCGGCTAGTGTCACTGGTCACGAATTAGCATGGTGGTGGCATGGTTTTTCGATCAGCGTCCTTTGAGTAAACCCAAAGGACGCTGATCGAAAGACCATAGTGGTGGTGATGTATTCTGAATTCCGTCATCTCGTTATCGCAAAAATCTGAAAATTTAAGCACATACACCCATGCCCATGTAACCCTTGGAAACTTTAATTAAAATTTTTTTTTTTTTTTAATGAGATCACGACGATGAAAGAAGCCGTCGTGATGTCTTTCGCGTTCTCCTCGTCGTTTATGCCATTCAAGTTTTGAGGGGAGCTAGCTATTTTTTCTTTTTTATTTCTTACAGCCTTAGAGCAGAAATATTGTTACACGCCACTTCAAAGGCTTACAGTACACACAAATGATTTTAATGGATTGTATCTTCAAAAGGCTTATTGCGTAACCTAACACCGTAACCGATTCGACCGAGCGAAACGTCTAGTCTTCACAAAGGGTTTATTGCCTTTCACGAGACACCTTTGCTACGACCTGCTCACTAACAACGAGGAAATAAAACTAGTTTTATTTGCGAACTGGGAGTGAGTGACAATGACATGTTACGTATGAAATAACAAACAGCTACGAAATCGAACGACCCCGACGTTCTTAGCTGTTTGTCTTTTGTTTCTTTAACAAAACAAATGTCTCAATTACGATGCATTTTTAACAATTAATTTGCATGATTGATGGTACTATACAAAATGCTTTATCAACTCTGTGTCCACAAAGTAGAATAATAGGCAATCTTTAATTTATGTTGCTCTGAACAAAAATCAAGAATAAATAAATCATGCCCATAATGGTGACCGAACAGCCAAAACGCCGTTAATCGAACAGAGCAAACAATTTTAATTTTATTTATTTAAACTCTAATTAATGTTCCGTTCTATTTATTTTTTTGTATTAAACAGGACGGAAAGCCACATGGCTCAAGAAGGGTTAAATAAATACAGATGCAAACCTATTCACGTTGCCTTTTGGTCTTATATGTCAGACTGTCTGAGCGGGGAATTGAACCCACGACCAGTGCAACCAAAGGCGTAAGACCCACCGCTGAGCCATACTGACACGGCCGCATCGGTAGCAATGAGGCCGTGTCAGTATGGCTCAGCGTTAGAACTTACGCCATTAGTTGCAAAGGTTCAATTCTCCAGTCAGGCAGTCTGACATATAAGTCCAAAAAAGGCAACGTAAGTAGATTTGCATCCGTATTTATTTATTTATTTTGTGCACTTGGAGGTTCCATCAAGATCCCAGCCGAATCCGTGGTGCCAGAAGACGAGAGGGGCAATTTTTCTAGGTAATTCCAATCGGAAAATCCTAGGATCCAAGTAAAATGGGGCCTCCTGACCGGCCAAAAAACCACAGGTGCAAACAAGGACACAATTTTAATTTTCAATCGGTTAACTTCCGGTCTTCGTCACAATAAACATGATTAAAGATAATAAAAACATCAAAATGTTGCAGCAACAACAGGAGCAGCCACTCTGAGCTCCACCATTTTGAAAGTGAAGTCACAACCGGTTGAAAATTAAAATTGTGTCCTTGTTTGCACCTGTGGTTTTTTGGCCAGTCAGGAGACCCCATTTTACTTGTACCCTTCAACCACAAATTTAAATTTTATCAATCCTAGGATCTTTTACATACCGTAATCGTCACGAACACGAGCCTCGTAGGGTCCTTCTCTTCCCAAACTTTGGATCTCTAGCGTATGAAATAGTCGTGTTAACCAATGGGCAACCTTGCCTCAAACTAGCAACATCACAACCAGAAGGCCACCACCCAGTTTCTGGTCGAAAGCGTCATCACTTCCGTTTAATGAATGCCAGGAAAATAACACACACGATCTTCGGTGACATGCTTTTTTTACTTGGATGTAGGCAAAGCACCACTTCAGGGGCAGCTACATGTTTTGGGGGTACAAACCGCTTATTTCCAGTTTGTTTCACCCTCGCATAGGCTATTTATTTATTAGCATTATCGTGAAATTCAGTCAAATCTAATTACTGCTAATAAAGCTAAATCAGACGGCACACAATCGGTCAGCGGTTTGGCATTTTCTGTCTCCCCCTCCCCTCCCCCATTTCCCCTTTGTTGTAAACGACTTGAAATGACTCCAGGTTGCGATCGAGTCAAACTGAATTCTATTCTGAAAGTTTCTAACGTCAGCTAAAAGTCGATGATACCGTTAAGAAAGAAAGTTAATAGACTATAATATTTGCTGATGATTGTAATTAAATTGCGAGCACCATTTCCACGCTTCTCGCATCATGGCCATTTGTGAAAGGAAATTAGCCTATTTTAATGTAACTCTTCGGTTACATTAAAATACACAAGAGATGGACGAAGCAAAATGTGTGTCGTTTGTGTTTCGCTTATTTGCCGTTACGATTCACACCTTAATGTGCCATTGTTTGTCTGTGTGGGTAGCTACTAATGGACCGCCCTAGGGCTTACATGCTCTATTGCCTACGTCCACTGCTCATCCACCACCCCCAACTCCCCCCCCCCTTCATCAATAGTCCAGTAGATGTCCAGCAAGTAAAGTTCAAAGCCCTATATCGGGCATGAAGGGAAATTAGTTGAATTAACGTTATCTCGGGACGTAGAAGGACAATCTATATATATATATATATATATATATATCGTTTAGGAGAAGACTTAATGATGATGATGAGGGATCATGATTAAACAAACGAAGCTTCGATAATGCTGGCCGGCGTTATGTTGGCTGGCTTCAATAATGCTGGCTGAGACAATGAGAATGGATATGCGCTGTAGCAATTACAAACAAACGCAGCGGCAGTGCGACAACATGGCCTCCCACTAGACCGGCGTATGTTACACAAACAAACGAAGCTTCAACAATCAGCAAGAGAAAGAGCGGGCTCATTCTTCACACGGTAGCAAAGAATAAGTTAGGTTATGGAATGTATGGTTTCGGACCTTGAAGTTCCTGTAATATAGTATCTGAGAATCTGCGAATAAGGGCGAGCGGCCGACAATGAGAACCGATTTGCGCTGTAACAATTCGAAACAAACAGAATATTGCTATTGACTAATAAGTAATGCAGTTTCTGGAAGAAAAAAAACGTTAAAATGCATTAACCAACCAAACATTCTCTGCAAGGTTTAAAAACTCACTGGAGAGTGACAGAGGTTAGGTGAGTTTAGTAGGAACGTAGCATCAGTATTCATGGAACTCGAAATATTTATTTAGTTATTTACTTTTTTTTAAATAGTTATTTAAGAAAACAAAACACCGGGGATAAAAAGGAGGAGAAGCAGGGGTGGGGGAGCATTCAAACCACACAATAGGAAAATACACGGGGGAGGGCAGGGAACGCGGAAGGGGACGGAGTGTAAGGGGGGGGGGAAGCAGGCGGGTATTTGACCACAATGGGAATGTGGGTGGGGATGGGATTACAAGGGGAGGATTCGGCGGCTATTTTCATTTCATGCTCCCCAGCAAAGGACTTTGCTCACGTATGTGGGAAACACCAGGGCGTCGGACGAACGTCTAACAGGAAAATCGTCTAATGGGATAATTGTCTAATATCTGCATAATTAAAAATCTGGAAAATCGTCTAAACGAAATATCGTATAATGGATAATCGTATAATGGATAAACGTCTAACTGGATAAACGTCTAAACTGCGGTTTCTGATGTTATGTGTATAGCCGCAGCGAACACGGCAGCGCGTTCCATTATACGAATTTCCAGTTAAACGAGTTTCCATTATACGGATTTCCTGTTAGACTACTTTCCGTTATACTGTTATACGGTATACGTTATTCCAATTATGCGATTTTCCAGTTAGACGATTATCCCTCGCCCCGTGGGAAACACCAGGGGTTCCAAGAGAGAGGGAGCAGGGAAGGGGTTCTGAAGGATCGGAGTTCCGAGTCTTTCTTTAAAATTCACCGACATTGAAAGGACCTTTCGTCTCCTTATTTTAACCGCATCCCGTCAAAAAAAAAAAGTTCCCAATATTTGCAGTCGTTTGATTTTACCAAAACTGTGCCATAACGACGAGACAATGGGGATGCAAACACTTTGGACTCTTTCTGTAAAGTTTTGTTTAAGTAACCAAGAATGAACTATTTCCGAACCCATTTTGACCTTTTTCGGGTGAAATGAATGGTTCGTGAGTCAACTGATGGCTAAAATGGGTGAAGGATGACTTCGTGGTGGAAGTATCCCATGGAACCATACAGAACTTGACAATCAGTGGACAATCAGTGGAGAAATGCATCATTATAGTCAGATTCAGCTTATTTGTCCTACAGATATGAAAAAAATACATCCAAAACAAAATGCCAAATAAATAACTCATTAAAATAAAGACAATCAGTTGATTCTCAGTAAAATGCGTAATAAAAGGATTTAAATGACGTTGATTTTCCGATTTTTGGTAAAATGTTGTATACACCGATAAAATGTTGTATTGTTCAGATAAACTAATGTATGCGACTGATTTGGCTGAAATGTGGCACGCAGCCTATTCAGTTCACATTTGACTGGGAATAAGACTTTTGTGGTTTGACTGAATGAGAAGCGCTAGCAGCAAAGACTGTAATAATTTGTAATGCTATATTTTTATGAACGTTGGGAACATGCTTTTCGACTGTTTTTTGAGGAACCACGAACCCAAGCTGGGTTATCTGCCCCACGACGGTGAGATGGTCGATTAACCTGGAGAAATCCAATCGGAAAACCCACGATCTTTGACATACGCCACCTATGATTCAAACAATTGTCTCCTCATTGTTATTAACAATGTTATAGCCAAAACGACATAGCATCCTCTTAAACAAAATACTGGATCCTCCCCTAGAATGGACACCAAAAATTTCCAATTTGCACCAAAAAAGTGACCTAACTACTTCCGTATACATCGGATGACGTTACGCCTAATAGCTTTCGTGCTATTTTTTGACGAATCACTTTAGCGTAAGCGTAAACATTGCTGTTAAAAAAAAAACTCGTTATTCGTGAGCACCCGGCACGTAATTTTTTTTCTTTTTAACCCTAAACTCTACTTCGAAAACAAAAGGAAAACGTGTTCTCTCCGACATTTTCCTTTCACATTTTTCTGATTTTTCGTCGTCGTTGTTGTTGTTGTTAACGTAGGCGTGAACGCGGGTTGTTGCAATTTTCTTCGCTCGACATTTGCATAAAAAAACCGTAAAAAAAGTGCGAAAAACTGGTCAACAATCTCTGGTCGTGCGTGAGGCTTTTGCCCCAGATTTATAGGAAAGCCACGTTAGCGCCGGGTGACATTCATGAATTATCGCCGTCGTGGTATAAACCATTAACGAATATGCGTTCATTGTTCAAGTTCGTGGACCACACAGGCGCGGTTCCATCCTTAAGAACCACATCAACCTTTCTTCAGGATGCACGTAGGCAAAGCGAATTGTGAGGTTAAATAAATCCGCACAAATAGTTGTAAATACGAAGGAAGCCACCCACACACATACAGACATAGGGCCTTAGGGCTTCGTCGGGCAGATGATCGGGTGCGGTTAACGCTCGCTAAAACCCGTTGAAACCCTTTGAAGCCACCCAACAGCGGAAATGTATGCTACATACTTTTTTTTTAAAGGGGCCATTTGACAAGCCTACCTCCCACAATATCATCCAAACGCAACAACAGCTATAAGATGTGAACAAGGCCTAAATTTACACATGCATTAGCAACTGCGGTAGCATCACACATTATAATTTTTGTTTGGTTGAGGAGTGAAAATTCCTAAAGGTTGCACTCTATTTTGATCTAAACTGCAGTGAAAACTGACGCAATACGACGTTAAAATAACCATTTCTACCTCTTTATTTAATGAGTAGTGATTTTTGGCGGTTGTAATGATTAGTTACGTATCAGCAGAAAGGTGTGACGTGGACTAAACACTGTAGCAGCATTGTGACGTATAAACAAAACCTTACAGCAAAAGCTTGCTCTTGTTCCTTTCATGACCAGTTTCATGTTCAGTTAAACCTTCCCTTGAACACGAAACGAGTTCGTTTTAGTCTTCTGTACAACGAAAATGGGAAGACTAATGGCATCGACTTTGTCCGTCCGTCGCCTTTTTCAATTCCGGAACGGTTCCAGATGACGACAAACGGTTTTCACCATTGGATTCAGGGTCCAAAAATTAGTCAAAATTAATTTTTTTTAACCCGGAAGTATGAAGCGGAAGTGGCCCACAAGTAACCGAAAGTGGCTGAGAAGTGAGATCTCATGTATGGAACGGTAACAGATAGAGACAAACGGCTCTCACCATTAGATTCAGCGTCCAAAAATTAGTTAAAAGGAATTGAAAAAAAAACCTGGAAATATGAAGTAGTACTTGCCCACAAGTGACCGGCAGTTACCGACACGTGAGATCTCATAAATGGAACGGTACCAGATGGAGACAAACTGTTTTCAGCATTAGATTTTCAACATTTCGATCCAAAAATTAGTTAAAATGAATACAAAAAAAAAACCTCAAGTATGAAGCGTAAGTGGCCCGAAAGTGGTGGAAGTGTACAGAAGACTTGTTGCGAATAAATAGTCACTGCCCCTTCGCATGTTGTTTTCCAACATTGTACATGATTTATTACATTACCGTGCGTTATTTCTTATGTATGTTCGAAAAAACATTTCGCAATTAAATGCCCACGAACTCTTTTTTTTTTTTTTTCTTTGAGTCTTGAGTCGTGACTTCGGTCGGTAAGAATGGCCGCTTCCATATTTTAATTAGCTTATTATTTTTGTCAATTTTTATTCCATCAAGTAGTAACTGTTACAGCGAGTAAATCACATCGGTTTTTTTTTTTTTTTGGCTCTTTATTTGGTTCTGCTCTGATAAAACGAGATGAAACTGATAAACTCCAGTTTTTCTTAGCATTTTAAATATAAATAATAAAAAAAATCTTAATCGAACGCCCCTTGATAAAGCGCCGCCACTTCTCACGCAATTACGTCATTAGTCCAATTAGTGCATTAACTTTATCTTTTGGAGTTATGTTAGGATAATGAAACGAAAGATCCGACAGACGATTGGGTTTGCTCTTAAAGAAAGGATAAATTGCTTTAAAAGAAAGCTAGTTTATAATCAACAGCTGGTTTTTTTTTAAAGCGAAGCCGTTAACTCTTTAACCTCTTTAATGGGAGGTTGGCTGAAGGTGGTATCTATTTTTTAAGTCGTACGGCCGAAACACTTACTATATAATACAACGCGGGCAGATTTCCTGCTTGCAGACGGCCAGTATAGACAGTTGACAAGTATGAGAATTTGTCACACGCCGGCTACAGTTTATTGAAAATTTTTTTTCTGTTTGATAATTACACTCTTAGGGTGTCTAATTTCCTAATTTTTTTTTACGTCGAGATTTCTTTTCCGATAAACGAGACAAATTCTATATATTTGTTAAAATTTTATAGGAAAACTAGCACGGGTAGTGTTAAATGCACGGTTTCCAACACTGGTTAGGTATGGTAGCTCATGTCACCATGTTCGACCGAATTAAGTTTCTTACAATTTTAGCGCTCACTGACTAATAAACACTGATTTTCGTTCGCTTCGCTCACTCAATCAACGCTTCCAGTGACTCAAATCCCAAACCCCAACGCTAGTACTCCCCCACCTTTTCTAATCATCACTTCTATTATGTTCTTCCATTTTCATGTTGGCGGAAATAAATTAGTCTGAAGGTGGTCTCGAAGTCGCTCCTTCGAGAAGCAGGCTGTCCTGAAAACTTCCCCCAATGCTTCCCTCCTACCAGAGGCGCGGTGCCGTTGGTTCTTACTTAATTAATGCTTAACTCTTGTGCTTACGAGTAGTAGTCTTGATTTATATGATCGTATTATGTAGATCATTTATTTATTGACACGTAAAGAGTCTAGTAGTCGGTGCGGGCTACAAACCTGCAACTAGAAACTTGCTTTATTCCGACCAAACCCTCCTCTCATTCCCAAGCTTATACCTGAAAAAATATACCTTAGGAAAAAAATTCCCAGGAAAAAATACCCCATGAAAATAAATCCGCACGAAAAAAGAACGCTGTAAAATAAATCCCCGATCAGATTTCAGATTAAACTTTGCAAGGGCTGCCGAACGAGTAATTGTACAGAGGACATTAAAAATATCGATCGTTGGATGATAGAGGTATGTCTAAAGTGTATTTCTTCTAAAATATAATAAAACTAAAATTCTTCTAACGGAAAGAATGGAAATGTACGTGTAAACGAAATTTCATCTAAAATTTTTGGCTTCTGTGACAGGATACGTAAACATGTCTGCCTCAGTCGCACTGCAGCGCTTGCTGCGGCTATACACATAACATCAGCAACGCAACTAATCACAGATTCCTTCCAGTAGTATAATGCTTCTTTGGTAGGAGGAGAAGCTAGTAATTTTGGATGCAGCTTTTTTTTTTAGATGTTCTTCTTACCATCCTTTTGGTTCTTAGATTTAGTTTATGAAATTTCAAACGAACTGCAGCTCAGACGTACGTTTTCTTGCCCACGTACTTTTTTCCAGGGATATTTTTCCCTGTAGATTTTTTCCGGGATTTTTTTCCTTCGGTTTTTTGCCGATTGTCGAAAAATATCGCCATGAATTGAGAAAATTGTAGAAGTTTCCCTCTAACCGAAAATCTTTTAACCATAGGAAGAACACACAATCGACCCTAAAAGGTTTAGGGTTTAGCAACTTTATTTTTAAGTCCGGTGTTGACATTGGTCACTGGTATGATTTGAACTGGCATCCACTTGCTTTGGAAACTGCAATTGTGCCCATTATGCTGCTAATGCTCATTTTGTTGCCCTCGCCCTTTCACAAAACTCACGTTGCACGTGTAGCACTTTAAAATCGGCCCTGCCCCTTCGAATGATAAACCTAAAGAATGATGACTTGTTCTCCTATACTTGACTATCGATCAGCAGTATACAAATCAGATCGAACTGTTTCGATCGCTTGCGGCCTAGGGCTGGAATCCAGACACAGAAGTTGTTGAACCTTAGTCTCGTAATGAGAGAGAAAAAGTAATGGAGGGCTACTGATATGTTTGCTTAAGGGGAAATGTAAAAATCTACCAAAGACTATAAAACTTTGATTTTACAACCTCTGAAGCATGTAATTAAAAAGAACTGTGACTGCACTTATGACATTTTAATATACTATACGATGTTGATGTTTTCAAAAGCTTCATGAGCGACGTTAAATACTGACAACTTGACCGAATTTTCTAATTTGATACGCCCCACTCACCCCCTCCCCCATCAGTCGTGAACTCACTTTTTTTTTAGTCGATGCGCGGAGCGATGTAGAGCACGGGAGCTTCTCGTCCTGTGATGATGTCTGTTTGTCTTAAAGATAACTTTTAAACCCATTCCACCAGGGATGTGCACAGGCCCCTGGGAGGGCAGGGGCAACTTACTTTTTTTTCTGGGGACCTTTTTACTTTTTGGGTGTTATTACCCTTTTTTGCCCCTCTTTGCACCCCTTTCTTACATTACACCGTTTTCTTCCCCTCTTTGCAGCATTTTTTAAAACTGTATTTGTCCCATTTTATTGCCTTTTTTTGGCCCTTTTACCACCGTTCCAGAAAATACCAGCCATTTTTTTTAAATAAAAGGAGCACTTTGCCATGAGGGCAGGGGCTTGCGTCCCCCTTCTTTCCCCCCTTCCCTGTGTTGACGTCCCTGCGTTCCCCAATTCCGCACGCATTCCTTGCCACATTAGTTGCGGATTTAAGTTTAAAAATCAATAATACTGGATGGACAACGAAATCGAATAAGCGACTTTGAAAATAAAAGAAAAGCAAAAAACAATGTGGAACCAGGCTGGTCACACGCTGTTTTTACTTTTCGTCTATTTTATGAACAATACCACAGGGACTCGAACGTCTCGTCGCAGGCGCGACACATGGATACAGACTTTACATATAATGAAAGGGGAGAAACCAGTCTGAAATCATATTGTAGAACAATCCATACGTGTATTGGGCGTTATTGAATTTTACGCTTACGCACTATTGTCATCTCTGGTGCTCGCGCTGAATGTCTTTATTGAAACCTTGTCTCACAGTCGAAGTCATTATTTGTACCACTACATTGTCCAGAGCGATCTGAGAAGCGTTTTAGCAGCATCGAGGTAAAAGTCCCGGCCATTACCGGAAGTTGACAGGACGATTGCAAAAACAAGAAAGCTTCTCAGATCACTCTGGAAAACGTAGTGGTACAAATAAAGACTTATAGTGTACGCGGTTTGAGTCCTGCAGATATATTTATGAGCGGCTACGTTTTCCTGGAGGGGGCCGTCATTAATCGACGGCCGCCATTGTTTTTGTAACCATCTCGGATATCAACAAGGCACTCTGCTATACCAAAAACATACAATTGATTATCTGTGTCGTTCTGGGGCGAACTCAAGATAGGCCGCGGACACTACAGAACGTGAAACAAATTAAGAACAACAAAGACGTTCAGAGCGAATTTCAATGATGATAATAGTGATTATAAAAAAAAAAAGAATTGTTTTTTTGATATGACGTCTAGCTGGTTTCACCCTTTCATTATATGTATAATACTCTTGTATCCATGCGTCGCGCGAGCGAGGAGACGCCAATAGTAATTTCACACGGAATAATTCGTTTCGGGCTGGGGGCTGGCCACGGCCGGACGCGGCCAGCCCTCTTTAGCAGATTCTGGAGGGCCAGCGTGACTTGATTTCAGACGGTTTAATTATAAGCGGCCGTTGTTGGCCTCCTTGTTTTGACAACAACCGGTGGCGGGAAATTTTTGACTACAATGAAGTTTTGTTAGCATTTCCAGCAAGCGCGGTCCGGCGCCCGTTCGGATTTCAGACGGAATAATTAAAGGGTGCCGAGCAGCACCAGCCTGGGCTGGCCGGTTGTGGCAAAGCGGCCGTCGTGGCTCGCTTGCGCGCGGCATGGGACGGCACGGCACGCAAACATTATTCTGTGTGAAATCACTACAAGTCCCTGTGAACAAACGCCAACTTGTGCGCCGAAAATTATTAAATATTGTGCATGAAATATGTAGTAGTAAGTTTGGCCTATAGTCAAAAGCCTCAACTTTTATTACCTCTGGAAAACGAGTTTCCGAGATTGTGACTTTCAGATACCAAAATTAATCAGAAATGTTAATACACATCTAAAAGCCTTATCACAAAAAAAAGAAACCTTAATGATTGAAGAACAGAGATAAACAAATTCAACAACTTCAAAAAAAAAAACACACCAACCTATTTTTCTCCAATTGTAGAGTTAAAAACTCCATTAGTAAGGCTACTCTACTGCGGGTTTAAAATTTACTGTTTGGGTTGTAATGTGAATTTGTACAATGAAAATTAGACTTCATTGAAAAAATACAGTTTTTTTTTACTGTTGCTAACTGTTCGTTTATTTACAGTTAATTATTTCTCAAAAATTATTTCATTATTGGACATTGAATTTTGAACACTTCAAATGTTGTACTGACTGCTACATACGGATTAACCATTCCTGGCGGACGCCAATGTTAACTAAATACAGATGCAAACCTATTTACGTTGCCTTTTGGACTTATATGTTAAACTGCCTGAGCGGGGAATCGAACCCACGACCTCTGAAATCAAAGGCCAAGGTCCTACCGCTAAGCCAGATAGACACGGCCAATCTTCTTAGCATTGTTGGAGCACGTTGTTAAGCTATAGGTATTTCGAATGAGGTAAGTTTCTCACGTCACAATGCTAAATCGTAACAGTGGAGTTTTCGTCCAGGAAAAAGCGCCGCATCAATACTTGTGTGGCAAAGAAGTGTTCAAAATTCAATGTCCAATACTGTACAGTAGTGCACACCGAATTTTGAACAATTCCAAATGTTATAATGAATTCTACATATGGATTAATCGCTGTTTGTGCAATATTGCGTGTTTCTGTATTATTTTCTGTTATTTAACTAAAACAATGTTGCATTGTTTCGATGGTTCAAATGAGGAGAGTTTCGGACGTAACAATGCTTAGAACGTAACAATGGAGTTTTCGTCCGGGAAAAAGAACTGCATCAATACTGGTGTGGGG
>JAHWFP010071684.1:169847-185366 GCA_023313725.1 Lithobius niger
GGATTAATCGTTTCTGGCAGATGCCAATGTTTGTGCAAACATCTTTCCATTATCGGAATAGCACAACGTTACATTGTTGGAACACGCTTCTAAGCTATAGATTAGATAGTTCTAATTAAACAACTTTCTCACGTAACAATGTTAAATCGTAAGAATGGAGTTTTCATCCAGGAAAAATCGCTGCATCAATGCTTGTGGGGAAAAGAAGTGTTCAAAATTCAATGTCCAATGCTGTACATATATACACGCGGCAACGAATAGAAAACAAATATTCTGTACTTGATATTATGCGAAGTTTTAAAACTGTCAAGATCAGTACACTTTTTATTGTATTACTTATTTTAATTTTGGTATACGTTTGGCTAAAGTCCGTCTGCAATTAATATTACTTTTAAGCTATTTCGGCCAACACTAACAGTCGACATATTTAAAACGATAAATATAGTTCAGGATACTTGTGTATCTCAATTTTTTTCCACTTTAGAACGCTCCTAAAACACGAAAAAACTGTTAACACAATCCGTTAACATCCGTTAACACAATATTTTGTGCAATTGAACAAAAGTGTCCAGTTTGGGTTCAATTTTTTTTAGACTTGTCACGTTATTTTTGAGAAATGTTTAACTTTTTTACTTGAACAGCACCCTTTGAAGCTGCAATATAAAGTGCAAAAAAAAGAGAGAATTGCCGGCCCCACCGGCTAAATACTGTTTTTATTGCTAAGAACGAAAATATATATATTTTACCTGTGAATTTAGCATTTCTCTACTTGAGAATGATTTGTCAAAATTCAGCCAGCTGACAGAACAAGAATGCTAAAATTACAGGTAATGTGAATTTTCGTCGGCAATACAAAGAGAGAATTGCCGGCCCACACCGGCTAAATTCTGTTTGTATTGCTAAGAACGAAAATATACAATACCTGTAATTTTAGCATTCTAGTGTTCTGGGGTCTGCCTGGATTTTGACAAATAATTCTCAAGTAGGAAATGCTAAATTTACACGTAACTTATATTTTCGTCGGCAATAGAAATAATTTATTTATTTGTATACAGCATAAGGGTAAAAGCCAAGTTTGTTTTAAATTTCAAATCCCCCTCCTCACTCCCCTCCTCCCTTCCCCACGCCAGGTGACAGCAGATGAACTCAAAACAGAAATCTGTTTAAACTGTGTCATTTTCTGTATTTCAGGGTACAAATCGGTAGGCAAGTATTTATAGAAATTTTGCTGCTCAATATTATTTTTAAGTTGTAACGTCTCGAGAGAGACAGCGTGCTAAAAATAAGTTGCTGTTTGTTTACATTTTATTTTAATTACAATTGTAAAATAAGAGTGTATAATTAGACAGAATGCAAACTCATCAGCAAACACTTCCTACATACGAGACAAAGCGAGACCAGAGTATTTATTATACAAATACACGGTAATACGGCGCTTGGATCGGAAGTGTTGCAGACGAAGTACAATAACGCTGGTACAGAAGGTGTTGGTTTAGTCTAATTTTCTATTCAATTCACTGCGCGTGTGACAGATATATCGCGGGTTGTTTTCCAACGAAAAGAGAACAAGTTATAATTATTAGCATCAGGGAGGCGTTGTTTTGTTTTGTTTGTTTGTTTATTTGTTGTCTTTTTTTTTCCTTCTATCGCTTCGTTGTAATTCGGAACGGCCTTGCCACAGCACGGATGCTCACGAGAGCTCGAATTCTACCCTAACATAAAGGCCGGTGTCTTATACACCGGAAATGATATTCTTGTTACTTTTAAGTAATTTTATTGGTTGAGTTGAGAGTTGATATTATAAATTAATTGCGCGTAATAATATTTACAAATACGCCTTAGAATATAATAACCAGTTAAGCGCTACTCGTCAAAAAAATTAATTAAATAAAATTCCGATTTTACACAATGCACAATTTACTATGGACAATACACAATATGAACAGGATTCGCATACGTCGTCATCTAAACCAAATTCCAGACTTTTTAAAGCTTGTTACAGGCTCAAAATTTTATTTTCCGTGCCATTTTTCAGGCTGTTTTTCATTTTGATGCTAAATTCATCGTTTTTTTTTTGGATGGTGATTAAAACACCGTCGTAGCATCGGGGAACTGTATGCAGGGTTCGTACGGTATAGGAAAACTGGACACGTCTGAAATTCATGCTTTTTTCCCCAGGCCTTGACAAATGTTGAATCCTGACAGATTGTCAATATCAGATCAGAAAAGCCTGGAATTTACTGACAGAATAATGTTTAAGGAATAATTCGGAGCTTTTTTTTTTTACCGTAAATAGGCTAAAAGCGTTCATCTTGTAAACACTGTCTGTCTAATTCTGCCAGTTGAAGAATTAGACAGACACAATGTTTGCTCCTTCTCCGTGATATCTGACCAAAATAGTAGAATCACGGAGAAGGAGAAAACATTGTCGAATGCAGTTTTTTTCCTTCAACTGGCAGAATGTAGACAGACAGGGTTTACAAGAATGGACGCTTTTATCGATTTACGGTAACAAAACAGAAAAGCCCCGAATTATTCCTTAAACATCAATCTGTCACTAAATTTCAGGCTTTTCTGACCTGATATTGACAATCTATCAGGATTCCATACTTTTCAAGGCCTGGAAAAATGATTAAGTAAATTCCAGACTTGCCCAGCTTTTCCAGCTATCGTACGAACCCGGAATACAGTCCCCGGATGCTACGGCGGGTGTTTGTTGATATAAAATGGTTGCAAACAATAAGGGAAATTAACACAAAGAGTCTTCTGATATAGCCTATATACATGTTTTTACTTCGTAACTTGCCCCAACGGCGAGAAATGATGAACGAATCAGCAGTCTGCATTAAAGACTGGCCTTGTGAGCATACACAATACACTAATCTGAGAAAGAAAGAAAAGACAACTGCCCCGACTGGGACTCGAACCCAGGACTTCCCGTTTACTAGCCGGGCGCTCTAATTACTGCGATACCGGGGCGGGTTCTGGCTACAGGCTCCAGAGCTAAGTAGCTGTTCAATCTTTCTCGGTGGTGACCTAAAGATCACAAACATACATACAAGGTGGGAAAGCAACATTGCTTCTTGGCCTCCACACTAGAAGTAATGTAAGTGATTTCTTCTTTATTTAGAGAAATGGTTATTAACTTACAATGGGTCGGCGAAACTGGTTTACATAAAAAAATAGAAAAATTTACTTTCTCATTTCTCAGTGTTGGTCAAAATAGATTTTAAAAAAGCAGTTAATTTAAAAGTTAAATACCTGAAAATGAGATTTAAAGCAAATACTACACAAAACACGTAATAATAACAAACGAAACCCAGTAACTGAAAGAAATTAATAATAAGAACGATCAAAGAGTTCAAAGAGTTTTGTAGCGAGCGTTAACCGCTTCTGGTCATCATATTAATAATGATTTTTTTTAGTTGAGGCAACTGCACCTCATATGACGCGTATTAGCAAGTGAAGCGAGCGATTTTGGCTAGTAATAATAATAATAATACTAATAATACGAATAGTAATGATAATAATAATAATAATAATAATAAATGCTTCGTTATCTAGTGTTACTACTTGACTTGGCATTTGTCATTATTTTCTGCAGCCATTTATAATAGTAGGTCGAGTAGTTTCGCCTATTTATTTTTCCTCTCGACCTCCTTACAAAACGAAGGTTAACAACGGATTGTACATCAACACCAACGCGCATATTTAACAAATACTCAAACCGGACTACGAACAAGTTCATTGAAAGCAAAGCCTTTACTCATTTTCTTGGTCTGAAGTTCCTTGTTGGCAATAAAGGCGAACTTTCGTTCCTGAATTACCAAACACGACTAATGGAGGAAGAAGAACACATAGCGTATCAGTTCTATAAAATTTGGTATTTTCCAACAGACAAAACAAGCTAGAGGGTCCTGCCTTTGTACACGAATTATTTCACCAACGTTTGATTTGTGGTCCTTCAAATTATTTCGTGGATTTCTTTTTCTTTAGTTTTTTTTTTTTTTTGTTGTATATATGCGTGAGTCACATTGTGAATTTAATTAGATTCTTGTGGATATAGTCTGACTCTATATCCACCCAAAACCAAAACTGGTATAAAAAACCGCCAAGTTTCCAAAAAATATCTGCATTTGAAGTGAGTGATATCACTCAACCAGGGAAAGGCCGCCAAGGTTAATCCTATTAGCCAAGTTAATCGCACAGAATTATACTTTGGACGTTAAATGAAAACTCGAAGAAACTCGGAAACTAGCAATGTTCTAGTTTTCATTTAACTATTAGTCGATGCGATTAACTTGGCTAATAGGATTAACCTTGGCGGCCTTTCCCTGGCTGAATTATGTCACTAACTTCAAGGGCCGATCCTTTTTGGAAACTCGGTGGCTTTTTTTACCAGTTTTGGTTTTGGTTGGATATCACAATTTTCGTAGGACTGTGAACGTACAAAAGGTTACAACCGTCTTGTTTTCATCGCTGCCTTTTTTTTTTTTAGTTATTTTCTGCCGATTTTGATGCAGTGCACAATTAAGTTGATGAGATTTTATCTGTCGTGTCACTTATAAGTTCAAACAAAATGTATTCACTTACCCATTTTGGCATCGTAACCCTGTCTTTTTTCCATTTGTTCGGCCAAAACGATTGAAGCATTGGCGTATGATTCCAAATATCTAATACTTTCTGCTGTTGTATCTTGAGGCGTCGTGCCTGCTTCTGCCACTGCAAAGATTAGGAGAAAAAAATCAATCAGTCAGTCAATCTGGTGGACAATAACTTATTTTCAGAACCAAAATGTTACCAAATTGTACCGAGTTATTGTGGTTCGAATCCCGCTATTTCATCAATTTTTTTTCAGATTATTTTTCATATCACAATTTAGTTTTATGACACTAGCTTTAAGCCACATAATTGGGGGTTATTAGTGACCCTGCGAATTTTTTTCCTTCACATGATATAAACTTTGATGCAGACGTATAAAATTGCTAAACATGGAAATTCGGGAAAATTAAACACGCAGTGCAACCCACTATTTTGAACCTGTGTGCGTATTTTGCACAAGAATGTTGCACACAGGGGAGCAAGAACATTTTCCAAGAATATTGTGGAGCCTGAGCGGTTGAAGGGGGGAGGGGGGTGAGGAAGGTACGTATGCCTGCTAGCTGAAAGTTGTGGTCAGCTATGCGACGGTTTTCTCGGCTACTTAAGGAAAGGAACAAACAGGATGTTAGGTCCTGATTTTCAAAGCTCACTTAAGGCTTAAGAGAATCACTTATTAAGCGCGAGTTGGTGTCAAATTGATTAGTAAGTAGGACACCCAACCAAAACCGCATAAAGCTTGTATGGTCTTGTGTGTCTGAAGGAATCTGGTTGTCTGCGTCTGAACTCAGTGTAACAGTGGCCTGTTTTAATTTTTTTTTTTTGGGGGGGGGGGAGATGTGTTTGTTTAAATTGTAGCGTATAATAGTAACAAATTGTCAATAATTAAAAATACCAATCTCCTCGACTTCACATAAATACCCTAAAACTCTATTTTGCTCCTTTCTTGCCGATGTTGTTAACTCTCAACTTAACTCGTCATATGACCTAGTAATAATACTGTAGATCCATCAAAACAAATTGTCGCTAAACCAAAAACAAATATCAGAAAAGGGCTAGTAAGTATTACAATGTTGACCTATTGAGAATTATAAGACCATGTTGCGAGATTTAATTCGGACTACAAATGTTGAAACCATGCGGCCCCAACGAAGTCCCACTGATGACGTCACTTTCGAATTCAAGTCCAAGATTAAGATGACGTTATGTTTTAACTACCCATTGTAACTTCAAAAGTAATCTCCATTGTTTGCTGAATGATATTGTGTGACCAATTATTGTAACAACACGAAAGTGCAAATTGTCTGTAGTTTGTATGTCGTCAATTGTAATGGCTCGAGCTCGCTTGGCCTTCCGCCCGGTGCTCTCAACAATTAGGGGGTGAATCGAACTAGAATTCGTTCCGCTACTGTCCTTTCACCGTCCCAGTCCAAAAGGTAATTTCGGCCAATTTAGTTTTCCCTTTTGTCCCAAACGTAAATTGAACCCAGTCTAACCCTGCTGCTTGTTTCACGGCAACCACGCTGATACTAAATCAATCACCCAAACGAAACTATTACTGTATACGTTCTTGCAATTTAATCTGACCCTAAGTAAGCCTAGTTTCCTTGGCATTCCGAATTAGACCCTAAGCTATAGGCAAAGAGTCGCCCATCTAAGTCAGGCGAGCCTGAGCACACCAACGTTCCTTTATTTATTTATAATTAAAAACAACAAGCGGACTGAACCCACACTTTTGCCTCTTTTTCACCAGCTCAGCTTAAACTAAAATCTGGCCTAAATGTAAAACAGTAGACCCTCCCTTAACTGTGTCGTTAGTGGTGAGGCCCAGTCGGACGTACCAATAGTCGCCACAACCAAAGGACAAGGTTCTGTCACTTGGCTCAATAACAATAATCATGGATTTCGCCTTACAGCTAAGTACAGGTTGCGGTATGCCATCGAATCGTACGTTCATGACGTTGTTATACACCCACCGGCGCTCAGAAAACTATAGACGACCCTTATATTGCACACGCGTATCGTTGACAAATTCGAAAAGCAGCGGCAGTTTACAATGACCAAAACCAAAACAATTCTTGTAACCTGCTTACAAGTAAGAAAGACTGAGGCCCGTATTCTGAACGCTGACTAAAACTCGAACTTGACTTGAAATGACGTCACACTATTTAGTGCCATTCACCACCCGATTTCTTCCAAATGTATCCAAAAGAAGTTCTGGTGGTGAATGGCACTAAATAGGTGTGACGTCATTTCAAGTCAAGTTCGAGTTTTAGTCAGCGTTCAGAATATGGGCCTAAAGCACCTTCGAATAATTCCCAACTTAATAAACCAATAAACAGTAAAGTACATATTGTGTGAGACTATCAGTAATTTATTACCTAAACCCAAAGATCGGGCTTTCTAGTGCTTCACAATTCAGTGATGACGGACCTATCGATAACCACAGAGGGGCAGGGGCACTTAAGACGTAAAGAATGGTATGCCGCGTTTATAGTGATTAGAAAGGCTTACGTTCAGATGTAAGCAATCTGACAAGGTGAAACACATTTGTCGCGATAATCGCTGTTGGGACGGTATAAGGGCAAGGAAATAAACCTCTTTGATGCAATGAAATAATTTTGTAAGCTTCATATGGTTTATGCTTCGTGGTTCTCATATGACCTTGTATGGCTTCGCTACAAATCACTTAAACCAATGGTATCCCGCGTTTATAGTGCTTAGAAAGACTTACGTTCAGATGTACGTAAAGTGACATGGTGGAGCACATTTATCGCGAAGATCGCTGTCGGGACGGTATAAGCCTCTCTGATATAATAAAATACTTTTGTAAGATTCTTATGGTTTATGCTTCAGTCTTCATATGACTTTGTGTGGCTTCGCTACAGGCCTCGTATATTTTTCCTGCTCTTCTTTTCCATACAAATTATTAATGGGAACGTTTGGTAAAAACGTATATAGTTAAAAATGGCAGCCGACACTTGAATTTACAAAACGACAAAATTATTTATCAGTATATAGACTATATATGACGTCATTATTCTTTTCCCCGTGTTCCCGTTTACGTCACCATAAATCCCACATCCCGCTGCTCTTTCATCAACCGTGTTTAGAATAATTCTACAAGAAAAGATAAGAGGCTCATTCATAAAACATGCAAAAGTTCACAGATGATAGCAATCTCCGTCCCTAATGAGTAACGTTTGCTTTCTACGCTATTTAAGAAAGGACACGATGCTCATTAAACCTCAATTAATGTCCAATTAAAGAAGCTACCACTTCCCATCTCACGAAAAACCACTGGCTTCGTAACGGCTTCGCAGTAGGCTCTTAGCAAAACTTAAGTGCTCGCTCGACTCTACCTAGGAACGTTGGACAGAGCAGTTGAGCACCACGAATTTTATTAAGGAGGGGAGGCAAATAAAAAATGGAACTAAAAATGGGGCCCGAGAATACAGCCTGGGGGGGGGGGGGATGATTTAAATTTACCGGAGCCGCCCAGTAAAACAACTCATTTTCAGCACAGGGTGACGTTCGAATAAAGCTCATGATGAATTTCCCCGATTTTTTCAGGTTTGCCAGACCATTACCGATACTTTCCCCTGATTTTTTTGGGGTCGAAGGACATTTCCCCTCCCCCCCCCCTCCAAGTGTCACTAGGCTACTGATCTCAGCCGAAAATGATAGTCTTTTTTTTCTCAAAATTACGTGCCTCGCTCACGCTACCGCACTCGCTGCATCTAAACATGTAACGTCAGAAGACCATACCCAAAAACATGTCCCGCCAAAACGTTTTCTGCCAAAACTTGTCCGGGCGAAAACCGGAAGACGGCTGGGATCAGTAATGACGCTTCGGATCTAGTTTGTCTGTGTAAAAAAAAAAAACTATTTGCAGACGGGCGGGTATCCTTACGCAGGTAAAAAAGCAAGTAATTAGTTTAAACGTAATGCAGTCCAAAATCGAACGTTGTTAACAAATAAAAGTACTTCAAATTTATAAAACAAAATAGTAAATATAATAAAATAAGGTGACAGTTTCAGTGCCAACTGGCCATAGTCCTCAGCCGAATTACCGGGAAGGTGGCCAGTTGATTAGCATGAATATCTCTCTCACGTGCCAGAGGTCCAAGGTTCGAGCCTGACCTTAGTTACCCAAGGTATTTTCGGGAAGAGAACGGCCCTGCGATGCCTCGTGCTCATGTCCATTGTGGTATGCAAAAGATTTTCTGAAAGATGCATTTCTAATTAGAAAGGTGAATTTCTGATTAGAATTATGGAGCAAAATTATCCCTCTCGCTTCCTGGCGGCATGGCTTCGGCAGGAAGTCCGTGAAACCTCCAAAGTGAGTTGGACAGTTCGCGGTGGCACCGAAACTATTGCCTTTATTTTAGTACATCCACTATTCTGTTTCATGAACTCTATGTATTTTGTTTTAAACAACGTTCGATTTTGGACTGCATTACTTTTAAATTAATTATAACTAGCTGTTCCCCCAGTGTAACGTACGTCAGTCTAGCTGGTTCCCGCATGCTTAAGCAAAATACTTTACTGGGGATCATGAAATGAAAACGGTCGCTGAAACCTACCCCCTTCGAGCCCTCCTGCGTCCCTCCACATTTACCATTGTGATCAGATTACCCCCACCCACTGAAGTCCCCAGGTCCCCTGTCCCCTCCCGCTGCCACTGCTTCCCCCCCTCTCCGTATTCCCCCATTTGTGGTCTGAATTCCCCCCCCCCCCCCATCCTCTGCTCCTCCTTCCGTGAAATCCCTGTTGTTTTGTTTTCAAGAGAAGTAAATATCTTTTTCAGTTCAGGACAACTTAGTGTGGCTGAATTGCCTGTTTCTCCGTTTTGATACCAAGCGCGATAATCCAGCCATAACGATCGTACATGCAGTGACTTTTACTCAACCAACTTTGAAACTGAAACTCTGCTGTAATAGCCAGCATTATTGAAGCAATATTTTGTTTGTTTCTGATTGTTACAGCTCACATCTGTTCACACTGTCGGCCGCTTGCCCATTTTCTTTGCTACCGTGCCAAGAATGAACCCGCTCGCCCTCTTGGTGATTGTTCTAGGGCACAATTGAAACTATTCAACGCGGCTCTAATAGCCAGCGTTACTTGCAGCAATATTTCGTTTGTTACTGATTTGCTCTGATCATGATCCCTGATATGGTCTAATCACAAACGATGCATCCTCACAAGCCATATATATCGATTATACCTAGTAACTACGAGGTTAACTGATGAATTTATGACCACCACACCCCCTTCGTGATGTTCACAACAATCCTGCATGAACTCCTAAGACGCAGATCAGTAATCCTTCACCAAAGCTTTTTCTTTTTTCAAAATTCATTTCATTGCAGCCTTAACCAGCTGAATCGACTTATGTTTGCTCAAATGGCACAATTTTTAGCTTTTCCACTCTTTTGTGAGATGGAATGAAATGTAGCAACACCCAAACACCGGGACTAGACTCAGCAAACCACCGATGATGGCACGGCAAAAATTGTCCAGATTAGTCAGAGTTAGATCAGATCCAATAGCAGCTGTAAGAGTTGGGTAGCCTCATACATTGCCCAGATCATCTTCACCGATCTGGCAGGGGCTCTGTCTAGGTTTCCTTTCAGTTTACTGGTCTAAGTTCTGATTGGCTTGCATCTGATCGGCCGCATGTACCCGCCATCCAGTAATCATGACCCCCTTTGTTGCCCCATATCGGTAACGGTGATATGACAGTTATCTGTTGATGAACTGATTCGCCAGTTCGATTCCGGGCCACAACACCTAAATGAAACCCAAGTTATTTCTAGTGTTTCTTTTTTACTGATGGCTAATATCCAATTTCTAATATTTACATCGGTTTACGGCTATTTATTTATGCCAACTTTAGTCATCCCTATTGACTGTTGCTACTCTCAAATCGGTTAGCGCCCCCCCCCCCCCCCCCCCGCCTACTTCCTCCCTTCCATCTTATTCCTAGGATTTCTATAAGGAGCTAATAGACAGGATGTTCAAAGTTAGCCGATGAGAATTTGCCTTTTTTACTCTTTCCTATTTACACAAAAAGAAAAAGAAAAGAGAAAAGGTGTTGGTTCAAACATCCCCCGCAGGAATTCGCCATTCCCCGAAAGCGTGACGTCACCATCGTGACTGAACACTCCCGTTCGTGCAGTACTGCTTTCGCCTCGAACCCGTTCATCCATGAATCTCTTCGACCGAACCCTTGCTCACACACACACACACATCAACGAACTTCATCTTCCGCCTGTACGACTTTAGAAATAACGCAATTGCAATGTTTATACATATTTTTTTTCTATTTTTTTGTACTTCCTAAGTAGCTACCATTCTTTCTTTTTTTTTTTTTCCCTTTTTCCGTTTTATTTTTTTTCCTTTCTACTTTTCGTAAAAGTGGGTCAGTTGGATGGCAAAACTGCTGTTCATTTCATTGACCCCGGCAAGGGTCGACGACGGACAAAGATAGGTAGGACTAACGCGTAGGTATAACTGGATAAGATTCAGGCTCGCCCAGCAGACAGCTAAAACTAATGATAATGATCATGGTCAGGGCGACGATTTCGAGTAACAGATCGTGAAAAAAAAAAAAAATAATAATAAAGACAACAAAACTAATCTGATGGTTAAGAATTTATTTTCCTCCCCGCAGTATGTTTACCTTCGCAAACCAAGCGCGAAGCGGCGAGACAAAATATTCGTGTGTATCTGACCAATGGTTTCCCCTTAAAAACGCCTATTATATTGTCCGCCAGTATAACAAATAACTAAAATTACACGCGATGTTTTATTCCAGAGGAACACTGAGTTTCCGCACATTTTAAGAGCTCCAAATATAATGGAACTTCCTAAGATGCCCAGATCTTTAAAGAAATACGGATACAAACCCATTTACGTTTCTTTTTGGACAGAAATATGAAACGAAGTACCGAGGTCCTATTTGACTAAAGCGCACATACAGCACTTATACAAAAAATAAAAAAATAAATGAATAAAAGCATTTAAGATATGTCAACTTTAGTACCATTTCTTGTCAGAGTTAGTGCAACACAGACGAAACCATTTTCTAGGGATGGGTCGGTTTCACTTTTTTTGACTTCGGTTCCGGTTTCGGTTTTCATGCTCACAAAACCGCGGTTTCCATATCGGTATCGGTTTTTGCCACTTTACACCCCAACCAGATTTTCTCGTTTTTTTCTTGTATCAGCAGTATTACTGGCTTCTAACTCGCTCCTGCTTTCACTTTCAGCAGCGTCGTAACCATGGGTCTAGCTGTGACACCATTTTCCTCTACTCTTTTCTTTTTTAATGAGTTGGAGCTTTGTTGTGAATTATACATAGAAAATGATATTTATTAAAAAATTTAAAACAACAAATCAATCTTTGACTTTTCGAACACCGAACGAATAACCGATTCAAAACCCGAATCGGTTTCGGTTTCGGTTTTCAGTAAAAACCCAAAATTCGGTTTCGGTTTCGGTTACCGTCCCATCCTTACCATTTTCAAGGCTTTTTTAAGGCTTAAAATGAATTTCAAGGCTCTTTAGTCTTTACATTGTACATTCTCAATATTACCTTTTAAATTCCAGTATTTTGCCAGACGGTATCGTTGCACTATTGTTCTCTTAGTTTGCAGTAGGAAGTTAAACTGTCGTAAACAATGACGAACACTACGTCCACCTCCCCCCCCCCCCCAGCCACTCCCCTCAATGGGTAAAGAGGAATGAGAAATACAGCAACTAACAGCCAGTGGAACAACACTTGTTCAGCTGCCCCTCCTGGCAAAAATTGCTTTCACTGCACGGCACCTCTCGTTTTCTGTTTCCAGTCCAATCCGAGGGGAGCGTCGTTCACAGAACAAATGGATTTACTTAGGTTTTTCTATTTATTTATTTGATTTTATACCTAAATAAATATAACTGTTAGGGCATTAACCTCAGTCCACACAAAGTACACTCACAAAAATCAAGGCCATTTCAAGGCTCCAACAACAACAAATTCCAATTTTCAATGTATTTCGAGCCTTGAACTTTCGGTTTTCATATTTAAGGCTTTTCAAGGAGTTTAAGGCCATGTACTACTTGCTACTAGATGCCATGGCTTGCACAGTGTACTAACTGATTTGACTTGAATGCATATATTTGTTTTATTTTTTCCCTAAAGAGAACAAACATTTGGCCCCCAAAAAAGGCAAAATTGTAACAGCTGAAGAACGCACAAGGCTGCAGTTAGGTTAACACACTTTGCTAATAATGACATCGAGTGGCAGGAATTGGCACTAAAATTGGTAAATCTCAAATTTCTTCTTTTTATTGTATAAAAGCTTTTTTTTTTATTATTTATGAGAGTTAAAAAAAACCTATTATTGTATAAACAAGCGTAAATAACCTTTATTTGCTATTTGAGCCCAAAAATACATGATCCCGTCGTAGCATCCGAGGATTGGACCGAAAGTCAGCGCAAGGCATCTCGACGAAAAAAATTCACCTGTCATAGTAGTATGGCTGGAAATCGAGTCCCAGGTCTTCTGCTTACATGTCGACTGCTCTTACCTCTCAGCTAGTATGACATGTAATCGTTAGCACCGGGTTCGATTCCAGGCCACATGATGGCAGGTGAATTAGTTTTTTTTTTGTCTAGATGGCCACATACTGCTTTCTCCGAGTCCTCGGATACTACAACGGCATCATGTTTACTTGTTTTCTTAATTACAGCTCTTTTTTTTTTTTTTAATTAATTTCTTTGAGCCTTGCGTCATCTGAAGCAGATTTATGCTCGTACAGATAGACCAGCTCAATTTTGAAACTAGACGCTTAGGAGTATAACAAAGTCTAGTAAGGGAGAGGGGGGCAAACCCGGGAATTCAAGCCGGAAAATCAAACATGGTACAGATTAATAGAATGTCCAGAATATGTCAGAATAGAATAAACAGCCGCTGAACATGGCTGACAGGTCTGGAAAGACTTTGCCAGATCCCCTTTGCTAGTTATTTTTTCAGGCACGTTTGATAGCGTCTGTCACCATGCATAACTTTAAATGTGTCTTCTCTCAGGAACCGTTATCAAGCTTTTCGTAGAGCAACAAGGCTTATGGCCTGACAGTCCAACTATTATATGACTTAGTAAGCTAAGCAATACGAAACAAAGTCGTTGAATATTATTTATTTTTACGTTTAAGTGTCAAAGTGTTTGAAAGTTTGGTACTGATTCAATCTGCATTGCATTGAAACCTGACCTAATTCATTAAATAACTGTTAGTTCCAGGCTTTTTCTAATACTTCCAGTTGCCTTTTCAGCAGCTTTATGGTGTCTGAAACCTCACAGTAAAGCCTATTCATGTTCTTTTGATGTTTTGACTTCAGTTCAGTTAAACCAAGTGAGGTATATTAGTCTAAGGTTAAACCTTTCCTTAAACATCAAACGAATTCGTTATTTTTTATATTTTTTTAGTAAGAACAGCGCTTTAAACGGTTAAACGAATCCATCGATGCCAATGATGTATTCGCACGCATTCGTTTTATTGTTGTGTTCTCTCATTCCTATTTCGATAGAATGACATCGTGTAATAGAATGACATCTTTTGTATAGAGTCGTTATGTCAGTTTCATTGTGTTCTATCTTATCTGACATTGAAACAATATGGCGTGACAATGTACAAACAATGTAACAACAACGAAAAGACATTGTTAAAACACTGTTGGGTAAAGTATACAGCCGTAAATTTGATGGCTTTCCTCCTTTGGCCGTGAAGTCGAACATTAATGTACAGCCACCGGACTGCCCATCACCTGGAAAGAGACAGTTACAATAGTTGATGTGAGGCCCGTACACAACCTTGCTGATGCCTTGTGTAGCTAACACTTGGTTCACGCAGCATTCCTATCAGCCACGCATTGAAGGCTCATCTTCGGTTTCACTAGCCATCTAAATCTAATCAATAAGAATGACCAGGAGTGAGTGAGTGATACATCAACCACCCTGTAATAGTTTTACGAATGTAAATTTTTAAAAAATATTAATTTTTTGGGAATGACGAATGATAAATAAAAATGGAAAGAAAAAAAGAAAGAAAAAAAACACTTTAACCTTCTTTTTTTTTTCTTCATGTTTTTTTCATTCTTAAGTGCTTCACCCGAGAAGCTCCGTATAACTACGGCAACTTGGCCTATTATTTTGTCCCAGTAGCCTAGTGCTATTTTACTTAGAACGAGCAAACAAGATGATTGTCTCATTAGCTTTTGATGCCGTTAATCACCTGTCATGCAACGAGTCAAAATTGAAACCTGCGGGCGAATCTATTGAAATTCACTGCTGATCTTTAGAACTAGAAGGGTGAAACAAAGATTTAGAGGTCAGTTCAGTGGTTGTACATACACACGGCATCGCCTAAAGGTTAGGGTCGGTCGACACTGCTGAAGAAGAAGAAACAGAAGAAGAAGAAGACGAGACGAAGAAGAAGAAGAAGAAGAAGAAGAAGAAGAAGAAGAAGAAGAAGAAGAAGAAGAAGAAGAAGAAGAAGAAGAAGAAAATGAAGAAGAAGAAGAAGAAGAAGCAGAAGAAGAAGGTTTAGAATTTGTCTCCATATATTACTTTACTCTAACAGAAGAGGAAACAGAAAAGCAGAAGAAGAAGGTTTAGAAAATACTCTTTTCTCTAACAGAAGAAGAAACAAAAGAGAAACAGAAGAAGCAGAAGAACTAGAAGCGGTAGAAAGGTTAGAATTTGTTTCCTTACATTAACGCACTCTTATAATTTCGTCGGGCTGCACAACAGAAAGCTAACAAGCTAATATAATTACACGAAAATTCATCACACGTGTTTCGTAAAGACCAAATACGATAAGTGCTGTTGTGGAATAGAACCCAAGCAATTTGTACGCCTAATTCTATTAAAATTC
>JAHWFP010071686.1:0-36986 GCA_023313725.1 Lithobius niger
TGCCTCTCGCTGATCTCCCTGGTTGTCAGGAGCCAATACCACCACAAAAACCCCACGTGACACATTAGCCAAAAACTGCCCCAAAACATCTTGTGCAATATACAAAATTCCATGCAGAGAATACTCTTGCCATATACACACATATACATAGGAGAGACATCCTCACACGAATCCGTGAGCACGTTACAGCCACGAGATCTGGAGACAAAGATAATGGTGTGGCCATGCACCATGGATCCACTGAACACGAGATTGCATGGGATCGGTATTAAACAGTGATCCACTCCAACTTCAATCACGACAGGTATTTGAGAGCCCTGGAGGCTGTAGCCATTATCCAGTCTGAAATAGCACATCCAGCCACCAGCCTGCCCCAACATCTCCAATTTGATCCATCCACGCTTATCTTCTCTGCTACAGGAAAAGTGGGGAGCTACAAGAAGCTTCACTCCCAGACGGCCATTAAAGATCAGTGGTCACCAGCCAAAACGCAACGAGAATGACTACCAGCAGTTCCACGAGCAACACCATGTAAATACAAACTCAAACAACCTCAACAGCATAGGCTTGCTGAAGACGAGCGAAGTTGGATAGCTTCTTGTCGAAGATTCGTGGAAACAATGTTTCCCCTCTGACATTTTGAAGTTGCGTTACAGTTATTCAGTGCCCAAATTTACACCGTTAGGAGCTTTGTTTTACCCAACAAAGGAAGATTACAAGCCAATTGGCAATTAACGCGTGTTTAAATTAAGGCATTAAAGCCTCTACGACTCTAAAATGATAAAGTGGCAATATCCTAACCCAGCATTCTCTTTGCGACGTCTTACGAGTAGGTCAGCCTGACATAAAGGACATTTAGCCACTGGCGTAAATGCTTCTGGCTCCAAATCTGTGGGAGAATACAAAGAAAATTGTAGTGTACATTTAAATTTACAATCAAATACTTGATTATGCAACGATTCTTACCAACATCAGGAACAGTTTGCCCTTGTCCAAAGTAAGCTGCTAATGAAGCATCTAATTTGGAAGCCTTGAAAATAAAACAATACTTTTCTTGCAAATCTCACTGGCATCAATATGATTTGAGTAAGGATCGACTGGATACCGTTTTGCCGGATCCGGGTCGGTTTCGGATAATTTGATGTCAGTGCCGGACCGGTTCCGGATCTAGGTGCCGGATCCGGGTCGGTACCTGATACCGGGTTATTCACACACAAAAACGAAATAAAGATTTATTTTTTCCCCTTATAAGGTGCAGCCATGGGGTTAATTTTCGCTTTGTTTAACATTACTCAAAATTGACGTGAAATTGCTTTTGTTTGCTAAAACTAGCCCCTCGTTCAAGCTGTCGTAACACAACAACGCAACGAACGGCCGCCATCTTGGTCGTGTTGGAAAGCAGCTGGGATTCCCCGATTAGCACGTGTATAGCACGTGATCACTCATCGCGGCGGGGCCCAGTCACAAGTGACGTCACGCGAAGCGAGTCAAGGTCACAGCCATTGGAGCTAACACGTGCGCGTCTCATGGCGGACAGCCGGCGTCTCTTGGTGGGAGCGCGATGGCGACCGTAAACTGATTGCATTCAACGATAGTGAATATAAATTAGGAAATAAAACAACTTTAAACTACTTCTACAATATTAAAAACTTTAAAAAAAAAAAGGATGTCGGAAGCCATAAACAACGCCGTAATGGAAGAATAACCGGAGAACGTTATCATTTTAAGGTCTCCCTGCAAGTTGAACAGAAGGTGAATATTTCGTAAAGTATTTTCGGTGAGTATTTACGTAGTCGAATTTCAACTTTTTTTTTAAGTTATGAAAACCTAATACAACTGTCCCAAGTATATTTTTGTGCAATAATTTACACTGTAATTATTACATCTGCAATTTTTTATACCCGTAGATCGCTTAGTTATTTTACTACAATTTATTTTACCGAGGCAAGCAACATGTTTACGGCGACAATGTTTGGTTGTGTTGCAACCAGTATCCGGCTCAATATAATTGCCGGAACCGGATACCGCATTATCCGGCGCCGGATCCGGACTCGGTCGATCCCTAGATTTGAGCTAATCTAAATGTACAGAACAAAGTTTTGGAACATTCAAGAGATAATAAAGAGGATTTCCAAAAATAACACAGAACTTGCAACTTCAAGTCAAACATCCTGTCAAAGACTGCTGGATTGTGGGCATGCTTTAACAATAACACACAAATCTATTCAAAAACTTTAGCTTTAAACTAAATTAACTGCTTATTGAGATCAGCTCTAATACTTCCTACTTGAATTATTTTTACTGCTTCAGCATGTACATGGCCCTAGATATGCTCATGTATAAAGTGGCACGTAAAGATAATTTTCTACACAGCCATCAGCAAGTTCCTAACATTACAAGATAGTACAGCTTTCAACCAAGGCCTTTGACAGACTTTTACAAAACCAAAATTCAATTTTTCAAGACTGTCGTTAGGCTACGCTACGATTTGATTTGAATTACACCATATTCGTTTCATACTATCTTCCTGTTCCGAATGCTACACGCAAATTTCACATGGTTGTGCGGAAATCACACATCCTGCATCTTCTGCAGAGTATGCGCCAATCACCTGTTGTGTTTGGTTGTACACAACATACTCGGCTGAAACGAAGTACGAGAAAGGAAACACGACTACATCGATCCGTGTCCGAAACGAAAGTGGAGAAGTACCGCAAGACTTACTGGGAAGTTAGCAAGCAGGTGCCTTCTGGCGGAACAGCCATGAAATAGCAATTAAAAGTATTAAAGGTGTATTCCTCCTTGGTTGGCTTTCCTGTATGGCTCAGTTTTACTTCTGATGCGTGTAAATGTTGTGAATGCATGCATTTTTTTTTTCTCTTATGAGAAACAGTTTTCATACATTCAATCTAACCTATGTAAATGTTGCAAAAGCTATTTCGCGCAGGATGCTCAAATACAGCGAGAGGGTATGTCCTTTTAAGTTATGGACAAGAACATTAATAAGCTAAGAAAGAGTAAAGACAAGTATTTTTGGGTGAAAGTGAAAACTAAAGCTGCGACGATACAAATTTTACCAATCTGACACCGATCCGGTTTTTAAAATTTTGCAGATACCGGTACCGATACTTCCAAAATTGAATGCTTACTTTTTTTTTGTATCAACTATCGTAATAAACTGTAGTTTTTTTTCAAAAGTCCAATAATTATTAAAATGAAAATTTTTTAAATAGTAATTAACAGTTAAATGACAGCTAGGTAGCAACCCTTCCGAATGTCAATCTAGTAGCAGTCGCCACTTGGCCAGTAGACCTTACAAAGCACTCGCCATTTCACAATTTCTACTCGCCACATACCAAATACGTCTTGTATGATGAAAGGTTTCTCTAATTTATGCCTTAACAAAATTGTGCAATTTTCCTAAACTCCAGTATTAATGCAGAAAGTCCAGTTGTATAGCCCTTATAAAGCTGAGCATAACACCGCAAACCGTTCGTCTCTAACTTATATGGTTCCAGAGATACCCCTATTTTAGTGGCATGCACTGCAGCTAGTCGCCATTTTGGCGAGTAAGGCTAAATTCCAAGTCGCCAACTGTTGATTTCCACTCGCCAAATGGCGAGTGGCGACCGACGTTGGGAAGGGTTGCTAGGTAGATACTCGGTGATTTCCTAAATAAAATGCTGCAAACTTCATGACATTATCTTCTACGGTTCCCAAGTTGTCGATATTTCAGCGAAAGTTGTAGATACCGATCCAATACCTCAAATATCGGCAACCGATCCGATCCAGTATCAGTGCAGCCGTAGTGAAAACTATTGATTGTACGTGGTTATAAGGAACTGTATTTTAAAGAATTAAAAGAACAGATTTTTAAGAAATATATGAACAGATTTTGTGCTATTCTTTCCCCCGATAAAAGGAATTTTTGGAACCTTTATAAGGAACCTTTTCCCTGTCCATTGAGGTTTATTATAAGCCATGTCAACTGTCTGGTAAAATTTGAAGCCACCAACTTTTGCAAGGTATTTAGATTTTTTAATATTTTTTCCTACATTTCAAGGTCTTAATAATAATAATTATCAAGACCTTGAAATCTACGAGTACTTTTCCAGCTTCATACGAAATACTAGTACACTGTATTATTAACTCAGGAGATTCAGCTATAGGTGGCAACATGACCATATTGTTCCCGATTCAAAATCTTGTTCTGAAGAATAATCTCACCTGAAGAGCTGCTTCCACAAATACTTCCCGGTATCTTGCAATTTGCTCGGCCAATACCACTACACAGCAAAATATTTATGTACAAAAAAAAATTAACAAGTGCTTGTGATTAGGAGATGAATATTATTCTCTTCATCTAATTTGCTGTTACCTTGGGCATTTCTTGTTCCTTCACATATCCTAAGGAAAATTATTGCAAAAAAAAATTAAATTATAATATATTTTGATGTGGTGAGGCCCGATAAGAACCAAATCAGTAAGTCAACAATTCAGCACAATATTTACATTGATTAAAATCTCACCTTTTTAAGTCAGCTTCCAGCTCAGCTCGCAGATTTGGTTTGGACATTGCAAAGCCCATTGAGTCGTATCCTGCACATACAATCTATGTAACTACAGATTATATTACACACTTATTTGCAGCATGACCGAGCAATGAATGATGAGTTGAAGCAAGTGAACTAAACTAACGCAGATAAACTCATTTCCCTTTTAGTTATAGACGTACACTACAAGATGGGAGAACCAACCAGCACCCGAGGTATGGAGAAACCGAAAAGGCTTCGTTCCTTGCTTCTACTTCTCTCTCCAATGCACAGTTATACTGTTTTGGGGGGTGAATTTTTACAGCTGAGAATATGCATTTCCCTATTATCAAGCGTACTCGTCATACTGTTTAAATTTAAACGTTAAAAAAAAATGCTACACAACAGCACTAACACCACATGTGAAGTTTTCTTCAAACGATAATTTTTTATTTATTTATTTGAGCGTTGAATTATGTGAAGCAAACAAACGCCTTTGTAAATGAACCAGCTCAATTTCCATCTTCCCAGAAGTTATAGAAGCAAAGCACAAAGAAGTTACTTACGGGAAGGTGGCAGGAGGGAGGGACAAGCTAAGGATTTGAACCGAGTAACCTACAATGACGGCAAGGCCAAAAGAGCTCTCACACTACCATACATGACTGACATGGACTAATTACCAGAAGCAAACTACAACTTGAAATACGCTCAACTTCCATGACAAAATGATCGAAGCAGAGACAATGTAACATCACTTCTTCGCACATCAATCGAACATGTGTCAGTCAGATCAAGCTGCACAAAAAGTTATATAAAACTGATGCGTAATACATTCTAAGCGTCCTCAAAACGTCTCACGTAAGTTGTATTTACTCTATCATTCTCTCGCACCAGACTCGCCACTGAAACCTCGCTCCTTCATAAAAATCACATCAATGACCTCCAACAAGGAGCTTACAACATCCTTAACCCATTTCCGTCTGCATCATTTCCGCATCCAACACCGCAAACAGCTTCCGCTCCACGAGTTCAGTAGTCACTTCATCCTCACCTAATCCTCATCAAGTTTTAATTACTCCTGAGGATTCTATTTAGAAAAGGAGTGAGTAAGGTATGTTAACCTTCAATCAAAGTTGGTCAAGAGTTCTTTTTAATCATTTTTACTAAGTTGCAGATTTGATAACGAGTGTTACTTTTAAGGCTCGGCCGATATCAACTTTGACTGATCTGATCCGATACCGATACGGTCCGATGCTACATCTCCGATACCGATGCTGATACTTCAATGCATTACTTCCAGCAAAGTTAATGTTTCTACCATGTTCAGAAAGAAAATTTCATGAAAAATTCCGAATCTCAAAGCTCAATGAGCAAGCATCTTGCAGTAAAGTGAGTTTTTTGGCACCTATTTTTGGTTTTCATGAAATAATTTGAGAACAACTGAAGCTATCACTCTGAAATTAGCACCATTGGAAAGCTTTCGAAAAAACGGTTAAAATGGTGTATTGGAACATCAAAATTGTCTAATTTTTCGCGAAGATATCGCAAAAACCGATACGGATCCGAAACCGATGCCAATATGCCTTAGTTTCTTTGAATCCCAATGAAGCCCCAAAGAGCCACTTTTCACTACTGAAAAATCCTGAATGGGCTTAAGAAGTGCTGACATGATTAACAGGAGAAGTAGGAACAGCGTGAGACGGCGAAGACGAAGTAGTGTGAAGTGGCGAAGTGGTTAAACTTAACGTGCCGAAGGCGCGAAGTAGAGACGTGTCGAAAAGACGATGTGGCAATGCTGCGACAGTCCACTATGTACAGGTAACTGTTTAAGTTTTGCAACACACAGCCTTCAACCGAACCACTGTCCAATGGTATCTTCTGATGCACGTGCAAGTTATTGCCCAAAAGCTGCCTACTGTGTACAATTCCAGCCTCAATCTGGCGATCAGACAGCCCCTACTGGAAGTTATTTGTATTATTTAGATAAATAAAGTTGTTCCCACGGCAATTCTTGTGGAATGAAATTTTCTGTACAAAGAATGGTTGCACATTGCCAGTTTGGACTATGACAAAAACAAATAAAAGCGGGATTTTTGGTTTCACCAATGTAATATTGGTGGCACTGTTGGCAGGGTATTTATAAACACAATTTTTCACGGAGAGGGGTTCTGAGCTGGCTGGGAACAATAATGTAGATCTTGTTGAAACTAAAATTAACGTAGAAATCAAATTTTTGCAGGATACATTTAATTTGAAAAGTGGTTGGTCCAAGATATGTAAGAAGATATTTGATGGATCCACGGATGGTAGAAGATGGATGATAACACAAAGTCAAGTAATAAACCTTGCATTATCGTCAATACAACCAAATGAAGAGTGACTGACTCAAATCGGCCTAAAAACAAGCTAAAAGAGATCCGACTTACCTTCAACTAGTCCTAGTCCCAACTCTCCAGGAACAAAGCGCCGATCGCCTCCTAACGCCACATACAGCCGCTGTTGGATGGTTTCAATATGTTCAGCGTGGGTGGCATCAGTTCCTACAAAACAGAACATAAGCAGGATAAAACATGTTGTGCTGAATACATGCATGCCACTATTTTTAATTTAAAATGTTCTAGCATTAAATTTGGCATTAAGAAAAACTACTGCTGTCCGAGTGTTGCATTGTCCCGTATATAACGCATACTTTTTTTTTTAATGGTTCAAAAAAGCAACCCGACAATAATTTCACTAAATATTAAGGCTGTACCGAACAGATTTAGCCAAACAGATTTTGGGCTGATCGGCAAAAATCGGTTCAGCGAACAAAAACCTGCAGATTTTATATTTTTGCCAGGCCCTTGACAATGCTGTAAATAAATTCTGTTTCTCCACATGTTTGTTACCTTTTGATTTTATATTTTTGCCAGGCCCTTGACAATGCTGTAAATAAATTCTGTTTCTCCACATGTTTGTTACCTTTTGTTTTAATTTAGGCTAGGCCTACATTGTTTATATTTTGTAGGCTGAGGTTAATAATGGACAAATTTTTACTTTTATTTGGGTAAAAAAAATGTATTCCAATGTTTTCATTAGCCTACAAATTTGTTAGCCTACAAGTTAGTGTAAGCCAGAAAAAAAAATTGTTAAAAATCTGTAGCGATCGGTTCGGTTAAATCGGATCGGTACACCAATCAATTTGTAGCTGATTGGATCGGAATCTGTTCGGCAGAAAAAAATGCTGATCGGTACAGCCTTACTAAATATTGACCGATTTTAACGTTAAAATACACCATTTTAACCGGTTTTTTTTTTTCACCAGCTTTCCAATAGTCCTACCACAAGTCACTAGCTTCAGCATTCTATAGTTATTAGTTATTAAAGAAAACAAAAAAAAAAAACAATTAACTTACATTTTTAAATAAAAAAAATTTGGACTTTCAGAGATGAACACAATTTTTCAAATAAGATTTTCTGGAATTTTTTGAAAATTATGACATTCCCTAAAATGAGTGTCTATACAAGTATCTCTCAGCCATACCAATTCCGTGCTTATCCATGAGTGCGATCAAATCAGCTTCCGTCAGAAGAGGAGGAGCACTTGTTTCACCTTCTATCATCTGTCAACAAACAATTAAGTCAATAACATTTTGCATTTAACTCCTACAACTCCATATAAACTTGTGTTAATAATCACACATTATTTACCTCCAAAGATGTTGGCTCAAAGGACTGCCCAACTTCGTAATTTGGAAGAGACTACAACAAAAAAATGTAAGCTAAACTTACCAACGTAATAATCAAGTAGTTAGCCATGTCCTCTTTCTACAGCGATATCAATGCTCGTCCACATTGTATTCTTCATTTTAAGTAACAAACAAAAGCTAACCATTTCCAGTACGTGCTGCCAGTTCCCGTACTTTTCATGGCTCCACCAATGAAAAGTTTCATCTTTAGAAATACTCACCTTATCACTCCACTTTTCGTAGACATACACTTCCAAATAATTGCGAGCAATAATCTCTAGGCCGTGGGCAACAAACTGCAAATACAAAATGAAATTACACAATCATATAAAAATATGGCTAATCACTTAATTTTTGCCTGAACAGATCGAGCGTTAAATATGCCGATACCGAAACAGTCAAATAGATGCAGTAGATCCACAAAATAGATTTTCAAACACAGTAAGCAATCATTATAACAAACCACTACAACTGCCAAAAATGGTTCTTTATACAGAAAGTTCTTAATAACAGGTCTCTTTGCACCAAACTGTGAGTCAAGCAATGAAGAAATTCCTTACGAATGGTTGCAGATTAGAGAAAACTAATGGAACTAATGAAACTGATGGAACTGAATGTACATTTTGGTTGTAAAGCGAGGATAGCTCATTGTTTACTAGTTTCATAGAGCAACGGGGAAAAAAGTTTTGATTTTGAATTGTGGTTCAGGTTTTTGTTGTCTGCAAATTCATCAATTTTCTTGGTTGGCAGAGTGCTCAATAAAGTGGTTCCTTAGTAGGATGGTATTTTGTATGAGAGACTAACTCTTTAAAATAATGAAAACATATTTTTCATACGCTGTTCCTTCTACAGAGGTACTCTATATAGACGTGTTTTCACCATATAAACACAAGATGGCCAACTAAAATCAAAAACTTAATTTATAAATTACTATATCATCAACACTTCGTTTTTTTAAACAAAAACCAAAATGTACCAAAAAACCAATACTTACCCTTTCCTCGGCCAGGTCAATTTCCACGGTTGTCTCATTGGCTTTTGCATCCTCTGAGCAGCACGCCAAGAAATGACGAGCAACAAATTCGTAAATACGACTTTCATTACCCTGCATAGTTTAAAAAAGCAAATCAAAGCACACTTCTTGAATCAAGACAAACGCAACAAAAAAAACAAAAAAAAAACAAAAATCCAACGTGGTTTTTTTGCCAGTAATTTGTGATTTATTATTTTTAGGCTGTGAAAAAATAATTCTTTGTTTCTCGGGCATTTTCTGAATTTACAAAAGTTACCAGAATTTTTATTTTTATTTCATAATTCCAAAGTTCTTCTATAAGGAATTTCTTTTTCAAAATACGGTACAGTTTTTGCTATTTTAAAAAGCAAAATATCGGCAATAAAAGTAATACGAGTAGCCTATCAAATATTCACCGTCAGTAGTGCCCTGCTGAAATTCACTCTGGCCAAATGCCAACTTACCTGCAAATTACTGCCTGCTTTTGTTGGATGAATAGGTGGATGGGCATTATCACTCTTATTACCATGTCGAGGGTTAGGCCCATCTTCAACCACTCTCGTCGCAAATTCTGGTAAAGAAAAAAGTAGGTAACGGTAAAATAAAGAGTTTATGAGCGAACTACGTACAGAATGGGAATGCATTCTCCCTTTTTTATCATTAGAATCACCCACTTTGTAGGGAAAGGCAGGCTAGCCTTACCATGACCTTTTTCGGTCCATAGATGGCTAAGGGGTAGTCCAACGGACCACACTTAACAAATCAATGAATGACTTAGTATTTACAAATTTATTAACTATTTGCATATTCACACCATGGGTGGGGATTTACAAAAAAAAGACTTTTCAGAAAGAGATTTTATGTTTTACTTTACACACTTCGGTTGGATAAAAAGTATTTAACAGACTTTTTGAAGACTTGGAGTGAAGATGATGTCAGTGTCTGACTAATGAACAATATCCGCATCATCGCTGCAAGTGCCAAAGAGTACAGATAATTTTCTTATGGTTTGCAAACTTTTCTACATCACTCAAGAGCATGTTTGTCTTTGCTGCGGTAGGTCACGTTTCGCCTTCCCAGTCATAGCTATGTTACTAAACCAAACATTGCCGCTTGTCGCTTTGGAGCATTTGGTGGTAGACTTTGTTTTAGATCCTTCCAGTAAATTGGACATAGCAGTAACCACATCAGTGAAATTTTGAATCCAGAAAACTGTCCTTTCACTCGATGAAATTTCATACATAATTAGAAAACAAAGTGGGGTATTTTTTATGTGACACTTCACTAGGTATCACGTGAAAAACATTACATTTCAAGTTTTCTGGAACTTCTGCTGGCTTATAGCAGTAGTTGTGTAATGTGGTCCAGTTGACCACAGGTGAAAAGACCGGGTCCACCCTGGCCTGGATGCATGAGCGACGAGCGATGAGCCCTGAGAAGTGACCTGACCTGCACAGCCAACAACGTGTTGACGATGTGGTACTGTCATGTCCTGGGTTTGGCGGTTATCGTCGCCTGCCAGACATTAGCACCACTCGGGGCTTTGTGGTGTTCGCCACGCCCCGAGCGCGGGTCATTTCCCCTTAAAGGGAACTCCACTTCGTAGCAATATCTCATTATGTTGTGTTTTCACCGCTACGAGAATGTTAGGGGCTTGCATTGGCGATTCCGTTGCCCCTCACTGACAGCTCCGATCTAGCCACGATCGTCTGCTGCTGTGTTGCCACAGACCACGTGCTGACAGCCTCATTTCCACTCCTTAACTGTACAACAAGTTCTACACAATTCAATCTGCAGTAAATTCACATCTTTTTCTCCACACAGTCAATTCACAACATTTACCGATTAATTACTCACCCAACGAAGGATGCAGTCACGACCATCATGCAAACTCAACAACTGACGCTAGGGTAAAAGCACCCCAAGTGCAGCGTCATTGACATGCAAAAGAATTTTTTTTTAAATAAATTCATCCAAATAACAAATGCATGAAAAAAGGGGGGTGAATTCAATTACAAGACTAGCTAATATTTTCAAAACGCGCACACTTTTTTTTTTTAAATGGCCAAGGATTTTCGCGCAACCGAGGAAAACCACCCAGCAAAATGCATAGCGCACGAACGCAGGCGCGTTCAATGTGCAAACAACAGATTACGTGCAAGTTCAAAACCGGTAATAAAACATGAAATGATATCTTTTCACCAAGAAAGAAGCAGAAAAATGTCCGCAACCACAGGTAGATATGCACTTCAAAGAATCTACTACAGAAACAACGTTCTAAGAGATCGTGCAAAATTTAGGCCTAACGTAAACGGGTTAATAAGCCTAACCCAGGGACCCTGGATTAGCCCCAGTATACCTAGAAGGTTCCTGGTCTAAGCCATTCAGGCTAGTAATCTTTTTAACTCTATGCACTCAAAATTTCCTTACTGTCTTTAGTCAAGATGTCACAAATACCACACTGAGATTCCAAAAATTACAGGGCCTGCACTATCGCAGGCTGTTTCCCAATAACCATGTTGAACTCGAGTGATGGGCCGGCGACGAACCGATGATAGTCAGCAATAGAAGTTTAAAAAGCAGAGCATAGAACGTCCACACTGTTCCGTACCCGAAAACGAAGTGGCAATTGTTGGCTGGCTTGTTGAAGGCATCGATTGTTGCGCTCCAAGTAACAGAAAGGCTAACCTCATTGCATTGCAAGCTTTGCAAGTGGTTTAAACAATTACGGGTTTAAAAAATTCGGGTAAGAAAAGCAAATCGAAAACGATTTTAGCATATACTACAGGTTAGTATTTTACAGATAGTAATAAATGATTTTATATATGTAAAAACAGTTTTTGTGGTCCATTGGATCACCCGTTGGCCATGGTAGGGCTAGTGTACTGTCTGTAACCCAAGGAAAAGTCAGATTTTTTTGCAACGATCAGTTCACTTGCTTCAACTCTTTGTTCAATGAATAAGCTTACCTCCCCACCGTGGATCATTGATCTGAATCCGTGCTAAAGCTGTCAAGTCCAATTCAGGTGGAAACTTGTTAGTTTCTGTACGAGGATAGCTAATGTAACCTTGCGTGTACAACTTCTCAGCAATTTTCATCGCCTCCTTGGCAGGGATGTGTAGCTTGCGGGACACAGATTTTTCAAATTCCTGAGGTAATATTTCCCATGAACTTAAGAGAGTTAAATCCACAATATCACTTTGAGTATCACGTCAACTTACAACTGTGTCAAGGGGAAGTGGACGCCATTTGCTCTTTGGCTTGCGTTGAATGTCTACCACAACAGCTGTAGAGACCTGCAACAATATAGACCACACTTAAAATGTCAAACAAGTTTGGCTAAATACGTGCAAACATTCGTATCAATGGGCCTACTTTTCGTTAAGTTTTCCCACTAGGAAAATTATCACAGTATTAACTTAAGATATTAAGAAACTGTGCCGACGAATAGCTTTTTCCTTTGAAATTAAGCGTAACTAGTGTAGTGTTGCAAGGTATTAAGTTTTTGCAGGACGGTACGGTACGGTTCTGAAAACGGCGGTCTACGGTAATATCACGGTAATTTCGGAAATAATTTTGCGTATTATCCACTTGAGCACAAAAGAATCAAAAAGGCTGCTTCGGTAATACCGTGGTGCTAAAAAAGGAAAGATACTGATACCGTAATTTCTTTTTACCGTCAATACCGTGAGTACCGATTAACAGTGCAACACGAAACTAGTGTAAACAATGAACCGGAATTTTCAAAGTAAGCAGTGTGCCGTTTTTAAATTAACTTTGCAGGATTTATTCTTCAAATTATTCAACAAGTTCTTTATACGTGTACGTATACGTATACTGCAACACCTTTTGTGGCTAAAATGCAGAGTTCATGGACTATACCCACACGCATCATGACACAACACGCGCTGGTGGTTTCACCTCTTAATGTTAGGGACGTGATACTCAAAAAAATCTAGGCTGAATATGCAGACTTGTGAAACAACATCCATATTCCAAAATTCAATACCGGTCAAATAAGCAGGCAATTTCTGACTGATTTTAACACCGAAATATACAAAATCGACTGCATCGACGAAAACTTTCCAGTGACGTAGATTAAAATTAAAAGTTGCTCAAACAGTTTTCAAGTTACACTGTTAAAAACTTACCACCCTTTGGACCAGTTTCGTTACCATACGTGGCAATAATAACAATCACATTTTCTACAATTCTCTGGAAAGTTTGATACAAGTGTTCTTGGTCCAGCTGCAATTCTAACAGAGCACGGTCCATCTTGTTCATGAATAGGACTGGCTTGATTCGCTAGGCAATAGCCTGACGCAATACAGTTTCCGTCTGTACACATACCCCACTGACGCAGTCAACCACAACAAGGGCCCCGTCAGTTACTCGCAATGCGGCAGTTACTTCTGAAGAGAAATCAACGTGTCCTGGGGAGTCTATTAAGTTAATCAAGTTTTTCGTGGAGTGCGGCCATAGATGCCACATCGTATGTGCACAAGCGGAAAGTGAAATCAGCTACAAACATGGTTAACTTCACCGTAGACGAGATCCGTGGCCTCATGGACCAAGAGCAGAATATCCGCAACAACGTTGATCATGGCAAGTCAACACTGACTGACTCCTTAGTACGCAAGCGAACGCAGGTGAGATGCGCTTCACTGACACAAGAAAAGACGAACAAGAGCGCTGTATTACAATCAAGTCAACGACCATTTCTATGTATTTCGAAGTAAACCAAAAGCATTTGGTATTCATTAAAGAAGATACTCAAAGGAGAAGGAAACCAAAGGGTTCTTGATTAACTTAAAAGACTCCCCACAGGACACGCTGATTTCTCTTCAGAAGTAACTGCCGCATTGCGAGTAACCGACGGGGCCCCTGTTGTGGTTGACTGCGTCAGTGGGGTATGTGTACAGACGGAAACTGTATTGAGTCCGACTATTGCCGAGCGAATCAAGCCAGTCCTATTCATGAACATGATCGACCGTGCTCTGTTAGAATTGCAGCTGGACCAAGAAGACTTGTATCAAACTTTCCAGAGAATTGTAGAAAATGTGATACACCCTTTGTAAACATGGACCCCACCCAATTAATTAAGCAGCAGTTTACTGTAATTATACTAACAATATCAGAACTTTCAAAAATGTGTTCACTAAATGCTACACAAGGGCTAAATTTTACTTAATCCTAATTCCCTGTAACACCTGACATTAATGACTGCAAGGTAAAACTAGCTAAAACCAGTAGAGAACTCAAAGTTGTTTCAATGCTTTTAAAACTTTTTATTTTTCACTATATTGGCATGCTGATGATGCTGGGAAGCGTCAACTCCCACCCCTTTGCTTTAGCACAATTTGACACAATGCAATGCAGTAACTCACCTCCTGGCAGATGTGAAAGAGAACGAGGCAAGCAGTATGGTCAAAGAGACGATGCCTTGCCCAAGCAAATTCAGCTTCTGTTCCTTCCATCTTGTGGGTGACTGACAAATAAAAGGACATGTGCACAATAAACAAAAAAAAAAAAAAAAAGAGTTTTCCACAAGGAAAGGAACATAAACTACGAGGCATTACTGGTATCAGTACAAGGAACGCAAAACGTACATAAAAGTCTGCATCTAATTCCACTACATTCTTTAAACTTTTCGCAAGCAGCATTTTATAATTAGATACAAAGTACATTAAACTTACTCAAAATAGATTTTGAAAAAAAATATATTAATCTAAAGTTTAAAAGTTATTTCTAGAGTTTAGCTGACATGAGGTGAAACACCGCTTCTAGCCATAGCTCTCTGCAACAAGTAGAATCTGTATTCGTTTAGAGCAGCCACTAAGAATTATTTTCAACCATTTAGTGTGCTACCATATGCATTTATCCCTAATACTTACCTCGAATCTTCCAAAATGGTTCCGGAACAAACTGTTGAACTTGCTTATAACGTTCAACAACAAAACCTAACGTAGGAAACTGACAGCTGCCGTAACTAATGAGGGCATCCGCTAAAGCCGTAGGAAAGACTTTCTGCAGCCGAAGGGTTTGGAATCGAGTAAAGGCAGCACCTGGCGATAGCAATACCATGATGTGAGGAATCAGTCTTCTTTTGTAGAAAAACTAGCATAACCCAACACACATCGCCAACAATTAAATCCTAATAAAACTCACCTATCCTCAAATCTAACTCCTGCCGCACATCTACTGCTGCACTGACTTTTTCATCGGGAGGAATTAATTGTTGACACGCTCGAGTTATTGATGCATGAGTAATTTCAGAAAACTTTGCACGTAAAACACGTATCTGAGGTTTCACTAAAAAATATAAAATTCGATTAACATAGGACACTAAGAACTTTTAGTTTCTTTAAATAGTTAAGAAGCAATTTCGTCTGCACAGGCACAAAAGGCTACAGAGTAACAAGCACAATGGTTAAAGTTTGCGAAAAACAGGAAATAAATTATTTTTTCCCAGATAACTAGTTAACTAGGTCAACTAGGCAAATGTCATTTAAATTTTTTTCTGAACTTGTATAGTAATGTTTCAGTGGAACGACAAGAACTGGAGTAGAAAACTTTCTACACTGGCTTGGTTAGGTTCACAATTCCCTTTGCGCAGCTGAAAACACATAAGGAATTCAAGTTTCAGAAGTGTGCAAGTATGTGACCAGACTAAAGAACTGAGCTTTAGAGCACTCTACGCGCAGTATGGAATGATAGACGCAACAAGAGTTAGAGCAAAAATGTTTAATTCTGCAAACAGAACACTTACATATAATAAACTTTGGCGAAATGGGGGTACGAACGTGTGTACCGAAACCCCCTGTTGACCTCTATCCCTGGCGTGCCCAAAGAAGCCCGACCCGGCCTGCACGACCCTGTATGACGCCAGTTAAGTGAGAACTGTTTGTCCAGCACTGTCCCCTGCATCAGGCCGGAACAGGTGAGTGAGCCTTTTGGGGGCCAGAGGGAGTCCAGTCCCTGCGATGCAGGGAAAGGACGCACAAAATCGCAAAACACAAAACGAAACAATGATGAGGCAGAACTGCATTTAAAAGGATAAAAGTGGAGGCAGCAGGGGCGGGGGCGGGTTAAAGAGCAACCAGCATGAGCACGCTCTCAGCTAGAACTGAGATATCTTTGTTGACAATCTTAAGATAAAGGCAGAGCTAAAAATAGAAAGTTAAAAATAGGAAGGTCACGCGTGTGCCCGAGTTGGTCATCCCATACTGCGCCCAGACCAAACCAATGCTATAGCATTACTCCCCAATCTACGCGCAGTATGGAATGATAGACGCAACAAGAGTTAGAGCAAAAATGTTTAATTCTGCAAACAGAACACTTACATATAATAAACTTTGGCAAAATGGGGGTACGAACGTGGGTACCGAAACCCCCCGTTGACCTCTACCCTGGCGTGCCCAAAGAAGCCCGACCCGGCCTGCACGACCCTGTATGACGCCAGTTAAGTGAACTGTTTGTCCAGCACTGTCCCCTGCATCAGGCCGGAACAGGTGAGTGAGCCTTTTGGGGGCCAGAGGGAGTCCAGTCCCTGCGATGCAGGGAAAGGACGCACAAAATCGCCATAACGAAGCGCATGCGAAGTGGGCCCCAAAAGCGTAAAGGGTAATGGTGGGAGGGAGACATAACAGTCTGCATGCTCAAACCCGTTCAACGCTCACATTCGTGCTAAGCCGAAGTGTCATAGGCAGAGAACAAGAGAGGGAACAAAGGCAAAGCATCAGCGCATAAAAATAAAAAATATATATATGTTTTTACTCAACATAGTAAGGCTGCACTGATACCGATATTCGTGGTTTCGGCAACTTAAGATAAAGGCAGAGCTAAAAATAGAAAGTTAAAAATAGGAAGGTCACGCGTGTGCCCGAGTTGGTCATCCCATACTGCGCCCAGACCAAACCAATGCTATTGCATTACTCCCCAACTGATGAAAACTGTAGCTAATGCATTCGAAAATGTGCGAGACAGTGTGTCTTGTGTGTGAAAGTGTGCAATAATGGAGAAAATTGGCGGAGTTGAAAATGGATTTCAAAGTAAAGACATTTATAAGAATGCCTGACATACAGTAGTTTCACTTTTAAATTTTACCATTATCTTTGAACAGCTATTGTTAAAAACAATGATACCAATAACAGCTTTGGTGTACACCCCTAGCCGTCTCGAATTGGGAGCGACCTTTAGTCACACATTATAAACAATACCAATTTAGGCACCATTGCAGCACAAGTTACCGAAACTCTACCTTTTTTGCAAACCTGCACAATTTCCATGCCGATGTTTTCACCTTCACGATCACAATCTGTCCAGATCACTAGTGTCTCACAGTTTACTACTTCTCTTTCCAGGGTGCGCTGCAACACAATAATTACTCATTCCATTTAGCAATTGCAACACACTCTACTCCATTCCCTCCGAACTTCCCCTAAAAAAAAATGGACATACCATAATTGGCTCATAATCTTGGGGACAAGACTTTACTACTGGAGCGTCAAATAATGCAACTGGAGCACAGCTAGTCCTAAGTAAAACAATATAATTTTTCTTATAATGACAATCACCAACGTCATTAAAAAGGATGAAAAATTTGCAAGCTTCCCTGTATTCCACCTCAGCAACACACAACCTTCTCAACCCAAAGAGCAAATTAAAAGCAACAACTTTTCTTTTTCAGTGCTTGTCTATATCAAATGAAGACACTTGTTTGTAAAATGACGATGGTGGGGAGTGGGGGGGGGGGGGGGGGGGGGGGGGGGGGGGCCCTTGGACAGTAGGCATGTTAGCTGTGATAACAAGAAACTTGTCCGCGTGCTTCTTGCTCACACCTTGACCTTCCCGCTATCCTAGATAAGAAACTTTTTCCAGGCCTGAACATAAAAAATATGCAGCTTGTGTGTTTACTTGTTGTATACTCCTGTAGAAAAAGGGACGCTTACGACTAGAAAAAAGAATCATAAAAAGGGAACCTCCCACAAACTCCGTTCTCCAAAGTATCATTCTAGGCCCACTTCCCCTCTCTTGCGCGACATCATCATCAATTACTTAAATTGGACAAATAAACCCCAATAATAAATTCTCACCACTTTCTGTATGTGCCAACAAATTCATAGGTCAGCAAATGTCCTGAAACTGATGTCATCACCATGTTGCAACGTTGCCCCAATAATTGATGTTCAAATTCATAGATTTTGTTGTACTTGGACAGTCCTTCTCTCTGTAACAAATAAAATTAAATATTAAATGTTACTGATTTAATTGTTTTGGTGCAAAGACGCTAGAATTAAAAAAAAAAACCTTCCAAAGCTTTAAATAAAATAAAACAAGTTTCAACCAGACCAATTAAAGGTAATCTAGCTTCCTTAACACGGCTGGGAGGAGGTGGTTTCAAAGGTGTCTTGTACGGGTCAGCAACCATAGCCACCTAATAGGTTACTCGAGGCTCAAATGGAGCTAGGGCATAGCACTGACAGATTGAAATGCAACTGAGCAACACTACAATTTCCAACTTTACTAGTTGCAACAGAATGGCAATCAAAATGGGTTAAGAACTTGGAATAAGACAAAATATCAAACAAAGAACGTTAAAACTAACAGAAAAAAAAAGCAAAAATAAGATATAATGAGCAATGAACGTGACGAAAGATTCTCTTGACGCAAAATCCAGAAAAACACTTGCACCACCAAAACGATGAGTAAAACAGTCACTAAAAGTTTCTGTCTTCTTCATCAGAAGCACTAAACTAAACTAAGAGAAAGTAAAGTACGTTACATGTTGTCGTGTATTCAAAATCGAATCCAAACTCAAACGCATCACAACTCCTGATCTCTATTTGACGCACAAGGCCTTCTGGTCGAACTCCCATCGCGAATCAATGTTAGTTCAGGAAGACTATGGCTGTTTATTTGCTTGTAGGTCGGTCCCTTAACATTCCTGGGGTGTTGACCAGGGGTGATACCAGGTTTAACTCAATACGATTCTTTATAATTACAAATATTGGTATCACGGTACTTTCCCGATACTATTTTCTCGATGCCTATACTTTTTTCGATACTGATGCTTCGAGAATTAAAGGATGTAATGGATAGTAACCGATGATGTGCTTAAAAGAAAACTCTGAATATTCAAGTCAATTATGACAATTTAAGCCTCGGGTTTTGTTAATCAGTCGCCATTTGGCGAGTGGTAACAAACACTGGTGAAGGTTGCTCAATAGCCGGCGCATCAAACATTGTCAAAATAATGCAACATTTCTTCCTTGTCCTCTTCCCTTGTGGTATTCGGAATACGGATGAAATGTATCGAAACAATACTCCACTGCAAATACATACACGAATACAAAAAGTCGTATACACAAAGAAAAGGAAAAGGAAAAAAAGAACTGCAAAATCTCACGGTACCTTTCTGTAATGGCCATTAGACATAATTTCAGATACATTTTTAGCAACGTCATTTTTTTCAGCAACGTTGAGCACACGAGGCATAGTTGATGTCAACCTACGAATGTGCCAGTGTCTGTGAGCCAAGAGTCGCGACGGTCCTGCAATCAGGACCTTCACATCGCTGATCACATGAGCCCAAAGGACCGCCACTGCTGTTATCAACCAGCAACTGAAACAAACAATTAACAGATAAATAAATAGACGAATCATTCAAGGCATCTTTCAAAATAGCGGGGTCGAATTTTCAAATTTGCACTCAAAATTTGTTACTGAAGTGCAAAAAAGTCTTTGGAGTGCAAAATCAAAATGTAAAACTACACTGCGGTCTCCTATGTTATAGAAAATAGAAATTCACCATCTCAATAATATACACTGTTTTCCTGCACTTTGCTTAAAACTGACTTTAAAACTTCACTGTTCAACTGATCACATTAGTAAAAATTTTAAGTTTAAGTAATTTGGAGAAAATGATGTCACCAGAAATATTATTCCAGGCTGTTTAAAATGCCGTAAAATGCAAGTCTGTAGCGTGTGTGACTCAAAAGTTATGAAAAATTCAACTTCGGCGTGCAATTTTGCGCTCCAAAACTACCAGGAGTGCAATTTGCCCCCGTGCTTCCGTATATTTCGACCCCTGAAATAGTAACCTCTGCTTATGCTCACACACAAAAAAAAATTGTAATTTTTTATTTCACATTGTGATTATTAATTTCAAAAATTGATTAAAAGGTGTAACTCACTCAACTTGGGTTGCACGTTACGGAATTTTTGATCCTTTCCTCGGATCTTCTTCAGGCCTTTTAAAAGTTATATACACTAATTCCACATATTACATGAAGCATTACATCCCATCCTTTTTCCTTGCTTGTTGTGGTTGATGGTGGCCGTTCTGCGAATTTGAATTTAATTGTTTTATGGCCTCTGTTGTGATTGGGCCGGCTTGTGTTTGTTTCAGTGCTGGGATTTTTCGTTGTAGGTGGTGGGGAACAAGTGCATTTATATTTCTGACGGCCACTTTGGTGAGATTGCAGGGGGTTGTTTTTTGGTCATCAATCCAAGCCGACATCAATTCCATCCAAAACCGTTTGCCTCCGATATTTATCCTGCTCTATCATCCACCAAGATTTATCCGAACACACAGCAACCGTTCATGAACGCAAACTTCAGAGACTAGACGCCGCCGATTAAAACATTGTTACCTCGCACCAAAAGCGAAACTGAAACCGAAAAATTGGTTCTCAATCTTTCTACACGCACATTCACTGCAGCAGAAGAATCTGTTTTAAAACTTGATTTAAAATTTGCACCGAAACCACCAGTCAATGCAGCAAAATTCAAAATCATAGCCAATTTTGAGCCAACCCTAGCCAGGCACCCAGACGGCCTCCAACTGTGCACGCGCATTGGTGCCATCCTCACTCAACGGAAGACTATACGACAAAATATGACGCACGCACAATGCAAAGCGCTACGTAATATCAAAACAAACCCCGGATCTAACCATTGCATAAGCCGACAAAGGAAACGTCACGATTGTTTTTGACACCTAAGATTACAACAATAATCAACAACCTTTAATCAATTTTTGAACATTATGAAACCTTAACGTAAAATGCCTATTTTTAATTATTAAATTCACATCCCTTATACTGCTAAGATTATCTCGGGAAGGAGAGGGACAATTTTGCTAGGAAATACCAAGTATCTTTTACATGCCAAAATCAACATGAACACGAGTGCATTACCGGGGTCCTTCTCCTCCCAGAGTGGGCCGAGGCCAGGATTCATTCCGGGACCTTTGACGGTTGTGCTACCAGTTGAGCCAACCTGACCCCCTCACACAGAATTAACATTTAATATCAATTAGCTCTCACCCACAAAGATCTCTAGACAGACTGTTTCGCCCTTGTTTGGGCTCGTCAGTAGAGAATACTTTGTGGATGAGAGCTAGGCTACGCTTGCTAGGGCAAATGACAATGGCGAAACGAATACGGTTTCAGCAAGCGAATTCGTTTCGCCATTGTCATTAGAATTAACATTATAAACAATGTAGGCTATATGGCATGAAAGGATCGCTTCCACAAACATAGATGATGAAGCAGCACACAAGATGCCCAACGAGTTACCAAGAATGCACAACAAAAGATTTAGAACCCACCGTCAAGTTGAAGCAGTTAACAACTATCGCGACATCCCCCCCCCCCTCCCCAATATGTAAAGTAACTTGGTTCATTCACATTTGGCTAAGAAGAGTAGAGGTGGAATTTATTTTCCCCTTTGTTCACTCTTCCTGCTTTCTGTGTGTTCTCAAGGGTCTTTGATTTTGGTTGTATTGGTTATTGACAAGTCAGAAATGGCAAAGGACATTTCCACTTTTAACTGAATTTCCCTCTGCATGACAAGTTTCCGTGGCTTCTTGGTACAGGGCACTGTACATACAGCGTCTATGCCAGCATCCTCCCTCTTTTACCTAAGGGCGGTGTGAAAACCTTGAAAAGAGTCTGGCGTTTGACAACCGAACACGGGCGTTTAGAAGTGTCACTCTCCTCCTTGTTGCCAGGGTGGCAACTGGTCGTCATGGCAGAGTTTTCATTATCTGATAAAAAAACGGTGCTTCTATTGGGTGACAGCACCCCTCTACTGCCCCACGATACGATTGTTTCGCCGAGCTCAGCGTTTGTATGGTTCCAGATGCATAAAGACACCAAGCTCGGCGTCTAGAGCCGTCGTATATACAGCGTCTTAGGTGTGACCATAGGTATTCGATCTCACCAGTTAACGATCTAAGAAATCGTTAGTTTGACAAGTAGGACAAGGCTCACTCTGACTGATACAGTAGGCCGTGGGGTAGTACGAATTCAAATTACAGCGTGAGCAAGGATGTAAACCGAAGAAAAAACACCACAGCGCCTGATAAAGACAGTCGAAGCATATTCCACCACCTTTTAAGGATTTTCAAAAATTCGCGAACACCGAGTGTTTGTATTCTTTTTGTGAGAATGAGCGTTTCAACAAAACACTTTAAAATAATTTTAAAGCTAATACAAATGTGTTGCGTAAATCTACGAAAAACTAAAATCATTTATTTTGAAAAATCGTGACTAGGTGCCATCAAGCCTCTTACAGTGCAACGTAACATCACAGAATGGCTACTAGAGACAATAACACTCACCGTTTGACCAAGGGCCGCAGAAGCATAGATAACATGGCAACGGTAATTGTAGCCTGAACTAGCCCAGAGTGGAGTTCAAACATGCCAACAAATAAACACTGCTGCGTTGTCACAAACTGCCAATTTAGTACAATTTGTGATATTTTTGCCAACCGCATATGGCAAATGTTAGCTAACACAGTTTACCTTTACTAAATTTGCTTTCCTTAGTGTTGTTTGCTGGCCTTTTTTAAGCTAGCAATGTACGGTGGCTTATTGGGACACACAACTTCTCTACATACACAAAACTTTTATGAAACCGGAACAAGATCGTCCTATGTTGTAGCATGCCTTATGGTTGAGTGTGTAGGAAAAAAGTTGGTGTGTCCCAATTAGCCACAGTATTAACAACATGTGTTTCTTCCCATTTGCCCTCCAAACTCATGCCCTTGTCGGTATAACACTTGCGGGGTGTTGCTTTCCATAGGAATATATTGCTCTAAACTACCAATAGATGCCGTCATCAAGACAGCGCAGTTTCGTGGCGGCTATATTGTTTACCACGCCAGAATCATGTAGGTCACGCCAGATAGTTAGCATACCATGACCAAACTGTCCCGCCATTTCTGTAGGCAATGCAAATTGCGACAAGAAAAAGTTGTTCGTGTTCTCTTCCTGTTTTGACCTCAGCTCGGTTAAACCATAGCTGCTTAAACATCAAACAAGTTCGTTTTTGTTGTCTAAGATTTGGATAAATTGATAAATTGATAAATTACACTTTGGTAAAAACACAGGAGCTCGTCACAAAAGCCGCGCTACGTCCTGTGGATAAAAACGGTAATAATTCGCCTATGATTACTAATGCTAGCTAGTTTTTTTTATCATAATGTTGCATTTACTCAAGATTTGACTGATTTCGTGTGGAACATATCGTCCAATTACTACCATGAAAAAGTGCTTCATGCGTTTCACTATCAGTTACCGTACGACATTTACGTTGATTGTTACAAAATACAACAAACAATGACAAAAGTTATAATGCCATACCCACAACGATCACATTTCGCGCGCCATGTCGTTCACGTAAATTTACGTCATTCCGTGCTAAATAAAAAATACACACACAAAAATAAAAACATTTAAAATATTCTAAAACAACACTTAACAAAGCAAAACTAGACACGAAGGGCTTTAAATGCCTAACATCAATTTTGCTTACTTTACGACATGTGCATGTTCGGTAAACCACACAACGGCGGCAAATTTGAGCTTCCAGCCTATGCCACGAAGTCGAACCAAACAATCAACAATTTAAATACAAATGCAACACGTTTCTATTAAATGCAAACCTAATGAGTAACAAAATCAGCCCTGTACTTACCAAAGCAAGACAATTAACATGCTTTAGTTTCGGTCTTCAGTTTCGTCTCATTACTGTAGTGATTTTCGTGGTACCGATAGCTTTGATATTTGGGCTCCATCTTTCCAAAACTAATGGCTGCTTTGGAAAGATATTTTCTATCTCTGCAAAGAATACATAAATGGATTACTTGGTAAGTTGAAATGATGGATCCTGCATTCTGAAATGTTAATTAACGTAGTACTTCCATCCTTTGAATGCTATGTATCGAAACAAGGGATGAGTTTGTAGCCCAACAACAAATTCCTTCCACTCGATCATTCGTCGAATCTTGTCGAATGTGACTGAGAGTTCAGTTGCATTACAGTGCGGAAATGTAGATATTTTTCCTGTCGACCCATACAAATATATGTTAAGGGGAAGTTGTTATATATTGCCATTGTTGAGTAATATATAAAGATTTACTTGTCATTTTCTGCATACAACTCGGCGATTACAATCATGAAGCTGCCTGCTCTCCAAGTTGGGACAGCTGATGTGCCTTGCTCTTATCAAGAGTGTGAGAGCCAGTAGTGTATAGACTTACCATCATCACAATACCCCCCCCCCTTTCCCCCCAAAGGCACACACTAATTTGTTTGGCATAATAAAAATCCACGTAAATTATTGAAGATTTGCGACGCACATTCCAGTTGAGTGAGTTGAACTAACATTTAAAGGTGCCTGCCTCCCTATTGGCTTTTCTGTAATACTCGCTTCCAAAATTAGTTCAAACTTATGTAAATGATGCAAGTGGTTTTTTTCTCTTTTGTTTTGCCCTTACCTTGGACTGATCCCATCAAAGAACATGGTTTTCCCATTCACTTAACCTAGGATGACTAAAGTAATTTTTCTCGATTGCTAAATGTAGCCATAAGGAAAACATGTTTATATCTTGTCAAATTGTCTACACAACAGGTTTGAATCGCTGCAGTTCATACTGTGAAAAAATTCGATCTGTTATAAAAATACCACAACAAGCAAGAGACACTATAATGTAAGGACGAAGAGAAAATTGGGCCATAAAGAATACGAAAGACGTGTATAGGATTCTGTGCATGCACTGCGATGCTATTTATATAGGAGAGACAAGAAAAGGAGTACACACCACGTTGCCCAATGTGGGGCAAATGTGAGGAATGAGAAGGATGACAACGGCATCGCAGTCCATTGTAAGTCTAAAACGCACGAAATGACTGGAAAAGCACAAGTACCCTTCTCAAGTCGAATTCAACACGTGATTCCAAGAGATCTTAGCGAGCAGTTAAACCGTCATTGGAGTCTAACGAGCATTGTGCATCCAGCCCTATAAATACAGGAGGCTGCGAATGCTCAAGTGGGAAAAGCTGACAACGATGCACTAGAAGACTAGGAAACCCTCAAAGCCTGATTGAAGTTATCTGCGGGATATCGAAAATTTACTGTTGGTGTCCGTGTTGGGAAGTAAGCGAATTTTGTTGTGTTATTATTGTAACAGATCTGAATCGTTTGTTATACATTTCAAAGTGTAAAATGAAGCCAAGAATTGGGAGATAAAAACTAAAAGTATATTTTGTGTGCACAGGACCTGGTACAGAAGTTCAGAAAATGTTACTCTGATGACCTACTCCACAAGTAGGCCAAATGATTCAAAATGGAGTGAAAACGCTAAGTGGAGGGGCCAGTTTTCACAAGAGGGAAAACCTGGAGCGTACAGTCCTCCTGGTAATCACAAAAAAAAGTGGATAGTAATCGGCAGCATGACAGCAATTCTTTTGTACTTTTGCGTTCTCAGAGAGCCACAGTTGGACGAACCAATTGAGAAAATGGTGCCGCACCTTGAACTCCTCCATCTTAAAGAAGAGATTCGAAGAAGGAAGCTAAAAGGTCAAGACGTATCGAAACAACTTAAAAGGGTGGATGAACTTACCAATGTGTACAAAAAATAAGTTCATTGTTGTCTGTGTTGCACAAACAAGTGTATGTTGTAATATATTAGTTAACATTGTAAATAAAATGTATTAGTTGAACAATGTAATTCTTCACCAATTACGTTTCCATTCGTATTTGAATAACTGTCACATCGTACCATACCGGTCATTATTTATGTTCACCAAATTTTCGATGACCCCCACCACTAATAATCTCTTAGGACTTCAGTTCACTTAAATTTGGGGGATTTTTCCTTTTCCCTTCTTCAGAAGCTCCACTTTGTTGAAATTTTTACGTCCGTTGCCAGACGTTTTGACTTTTGAGGTTCAATTTCAAAGTGTAGCTTCTGAAGAAGGTGACAGGAAAAATCCCCGGAAATTTAAGTGAACTGAAGTCTTAAGAGACTATTGGTGGTGTTAAATGTTTACCTTTTTCTTTTACGCTGCCTAATGTTCACCACTGTAATCTGTGTCTGTGTCTTAACTGTCTGCACCGACAATTAAGTTACTAGTACTACTAGCTGTAAGGAAAACATCCATCACTTTTAACAGAAGGACAAGGTTGAGAAAAATGTTCTATACAATACTGATGTTCCTTACACCCATCTTGGGTAGAGGTTCATACACTGAGTAAGATGAACACAATGTTTGCTTGTATGCCCACGCCCCTAACTTATTCAGCACCTGAAAGATGAGGAGCCAAGGAACCGGGACATAAGGCTTTTCTAGATAGTTTATTGAAAAAACTTCAGTAGGTAGCACTGATACTGATAGCTTCAAAACCTTGTAAACACTAACTTATGTACGGGAGGAGGGGCTTGCCTCCCCAAAGCTGAGGCATTTTCAGAAATTCTGACTAGCAAAAGTCATTTTTGAGGACTAGTTTGGTCCAGTGTTTTTCTCGTGATTTCCCCCCCCCCCCCCCTTTTGACGAGGCAAAAAAATAAATGACCTCACCCAGTTTTTTATTTTTTTTGGTGACCCTACTCGCAATACTAATCTTTTCTGTTGATGCTTGACATAGCAGCTTCTCAACTAAAGCATGTTTTCAGCCACCAGTTTTTAGATTGCAAGTGTTTGTAAGATTTTTAACTGAGAACATACATTTCACCCCACAAGGAACGTTATGTTCTTTTTAGGAGGAAACCGTAGAAACATCTAAACACTGGTGGCTGAAAGTGTGTTGCTAGTTGGTGAAGCTGCAACGTCAAGCACCACCTGTGAATACAAAAAGGAAGCAGTTGACAAGGGCGAAACAAATACGGTTTCTACAAGCGAAAGAGCAGAAACGTCTGCTTGTTTGGGGCTCCATTCAACACCCAGGCCTAGGACAATTTCTACCAATTGATCATTTAATATCAATTAGCTCTCACCCACAAAGTTCTCTAGACAGATTGTTTCGCCCTTGTTTGGACTCGTCAGTAGAGAATACTTTGATATTAAATGATCAATTGGTAAAAATTGTCCTAGGCCTGGGTGTCAAGCCCCAAACAACTAGACGTTTCTGCTCTTTCGCTTGCTGAAACCGTATTCGTTTTGCCCTTGTCATTTGCCCTAGCAAGCATAGCCTAGCTCTCCTCCACAAAATATTCTCTACTGACAAGCCCTTTGAGCCCAAACAATTAGGGCGAAACAGTCTGTCTAGAGATCTTTGTGGGTGAGAGCTAATTGATATTAAAGGAAGCAGTTTTCTAAAAGCATAAAATTGTTTGGTTAAATGCATAAAATGTTGTTTGCAACACATCTCTTTCAGGGTTGGAATTAATCAAGATTATTTTAAAATAATCGAATTAATCAGATTATTTTGATTATAATCATATATGACATAAGTTTACAACAGTTATGACATAGTAAGTTGCTAGGCTTTGCTCTATTTCTTGATTAGCAGTTGCTAATACCAAAGTGCCAATACCTACGGATCTCTCAAGTATTGAAAGCTTAAAACATGATTACCATGTGTAAATTTCAATATTAACATGTACACCCCAACTGCTATTACAGTAATATTACTGTAAAGTTGGTGTAGTGTTGTGTCGTATTCGTCACAAATTAGCCTACAGTCATGTCAGCTGCAGTTGCTACTTTCCTCTTAGAAATAAATAAGTTGCAAAGTCCTTTAGTTATTTCCTGGCTCTAGGGTTTGAATGTGCCAATAAATTTCCTACTTTGGTTGTTCTTAGTCGGGTGCACATTTTTATTTATGGATCAGGCCAAAAAAGTAGAAGACATACGTAGCTGACAGCAAACGATTCAATGGCAGTGTATTTCACTTAGGTTGTTCAAGTTCTTTTGTATTTGTATATCAACAATTTTGTGTCAAACCTGGTCCCTGATTATAATCAGGTTAATTTCAATTTTAATCTAGTGATTATAAAAGTGATTAGCCTATAATCAATGATTATAATCGTAACAACACTGATGTCTTTTAACTTACTTTTTTTTAACAAACATAGCTTGCAATACACCCTGTGTTTGTAAAGTTTCTTATTTTCACTATCGTCTGAAGCAATACATGAAACATGGAATCTAGAAAATTTGTATGAAAAGACGTGGGGGGCAGGGGGGAAGAAGGGAGCTCACCTGATGGTACTTTGAAAGTGTGGGCATGTCTGATATGTGAGTTTTTTTGAAACTGAGTGGCCCTCCTGAAGGATACAGGATTACAAGGAAGTTTTTAAAATCAGTTTTAGTTGCCATGTTCGTACAGTACTTATTTCTACAAGCATTAAAAAAATGTTACTGTGGATAAAGTAATGGGGGAAAAAGTTAAAGAACGATTTTGATGTTTTGCCATGCTTAAAAAAAAGTTTAAAATTGTCAATTCAAAGGGCTTGTTTCCTTCAAAAATTCCAACACCGTAAAAATTAACCCTGCAGAAAAATGTTTAGGATACAAAGCTGCGTCGCAGAAAGCTGTGGAACATTATAACACTGGGCCTACAATTTAGCTGTAATTTGCTGTGTACTATTGCATGTAGCAGACACTTCTCTTTTCCTCGTTTCGTACAGTGCTAAATGCAGAAACAAAAAAGGTGCTAGCTCTGCTGTGGATACCAGATGGCTGCTAACCATCGATAAAAATGTGATCAACTATGGCTGCGTTTTTAGTTATGGTGGATTTAACTGAAACCACAAAGCTGCAAGTTGGTAAAGTAATAATACACAACCGTAAAATTTTATTGATTCATTTCGATTGCCAATAAAACCTTCACGATAATGCTTTTCAGTGACTTGGAACAATTACGGCAATCGCATGGTAATGGCAGTGTCCATTTTTGTTTGGCCAATGTTTGATAGCTCTGTGTGTACTAATCTGCCCGGGGGCTGTTTCTTTCGATCATCTAGCTCTAATGATATTTGTGGGACGAAGGCATTTACCCAACTTCTGCAAACGCACTGAAACTTCAGCAACAGCAAGGTCGAGTGGAACGATAGTATATAGGAAGGTTAGTGATTCCACAGCAAATTATTTTCACGCCAATACATTCGTGTGACGTCACTGGTTGGTGTGACCACAGGGCCTAGTCACGTGGTCCGCGAGCAAGCAAGCAAGCTTGCGGACCACGTGACTGGCCCCTGTGTGTTTGACTTGTGTACTTGTGCATAAGGTGTTAAACTAACAGGGCACAGTCACGTGGTGCGCGAACCACAGGGGCTCGTCACAAAATAAGAGTAGGCCGGCAGGACTCTTACTCTTATTTTGTGATGAGCCCCTGTGGCACGAGCAGGCTAGCGGAGTGAGGGAGGCGAACCATGTAGAGTAGCCAGCTCTTACTTCACTAATCGTGTTGTCAACGATTGGAACCGCTTGCCTGAAGAGGTAGTTAAGGCAGCCAGTCTTAACTCGTTCAAAAATCGACTGGATAAAGTTGAATGATGAACGGCCACTGGAGGTAGGCTTATGAGCTATTAAGCTCCCCTGCCCTCAGTTACTGTATAAACTTTTTGTAAACACACCGACAATAAAATTTACCGATTTTGAGTCCTGTTGTCGGGGGGGGGGGGGCTTGCCAGCTTTTTGCACAGGGGCTCGTCGCAAAATAAGAGTAAGAGTCCTGCCGGCTTACGCTTATTTTGTGACGAGCCCCTGTGGCGCGATCAAGCTAGCGGAGTGAGGGAGGCGAACCATGTGACTGGTACCTGTGGTTGAGCTGCATTGTGACGTCAATGGAGGCAGCAAAATCAACAGCAGCCAATGGAAAAGCAATATGCAAAAAGATGCAACAGGACTCAAAATCGGTAATTTTATTGTCAGTGTGTTTACATAAAGTTTATAAAGTAACAAGAGAGCAGGGGAGCTTAATAGCTCATAAGCCCACCTCCAGTGGCCGTTCACCATTCAACTTTATCCAGTCGATTTTTGAACGAGTTAAGACTGGCTGCCTTAACTACCTTTTCAGGCAAGCGGTTCCAATCGTTAACAACACGATTAGTGAAGTATGAGCTGGCTACTCTTAGTTTGAAGATGGTGAGGTCGTGTTCTCTTCGCTGGTCCTCACGTAACGTCCAAAGGTGTTCACTAGTAGAAATGTCATATAAATTGTGCAGAATCTTGTGTACGCTTCGATTAGGTCGCCTCTCCTCCTCCTTTTCTCAAGGGATGGAAGGTGCCCAGCTGGCGGAGTCGTTCTGGATAAGGCAGCTTTTTACAAGAGAAGACCAGCTTTGTAGCTCTCCTTTGCACTCTTTCGAGGGTGTTAATGTCTTTGGCCAGGTAAGGTGACCACAAAGCATCGTTTCCTTCTCCCCTTCTTTCCAACTACATCACACAGTGCTGGTGCTACAGTCCCTTCTACATAATACACAATAAACGTCAAGTTAATGGAATGCAATTATTTTTAAAAGGAAAAATGTTTTACCTTGCGCTTTATACTTAGCACTTTACCGTTCATCGTTCGTATTTCGCGCAATGGAAGTAAACGGCACTTCTCAAGACCAGAAAACCTACCACGACACATTTAGTACCTTGATCATATTCTTTTTATACACAGTTCACCAAACCGGGGCCAATGGTTCTGAGGGGCTTTTAAGTGAACATTCCGTAAAGAGAATTCTCTTTTACCTACTGAATTCTAGACTATCTTCACAAAACTATGTAATCGATTCTGGGTAAGAGTGTTGCTATGCAATGAAGGTGTTCAAATCTCGGCAATATTTTCTTTTCAGCTAAAAGCCGAAATATAACCCAAAAGTATAAATAATTACTGTATTTTAATCTAATTTAGTTGGTAGGTTTTTTTTTTTTTTGTTTTTTTGCTATTTTACGACAACCACTAACCGTGGCGCCCTCAGGATATTTCAAGATGGCGCTCAGATCAGCGCATTTCGGCTTTCGAGCATTTTACTGTCGTCGTAATACATTACTCTGGTAAGCGAGTGGAGAATTTGATTCATGTCGTTATAAATTATACTGACCCGTTCGGTTTACGAAAATGAGCGGTACGATATTGGCACATCGCAAGTATAAACAAAATTCATGCCGCTTTGATTAGCAGTTAACAATATACAGACCCAAGAATCGAGATATATGAAAAAGGCTCACCAACAAATTCACGAGACACTAAAGCAAGATCCAGTGGTGAAGCTTTGCTGCCGTAGCAACAAGTGAATCCCTCAAGTTGTGGACTGTTATTTTTTGTCGTGACGATGCAACACCAGACTACACTATCAACTGAATGGCGCTCGTTAAAGCCATCAGCCCCAGAAACATACGCCCCCTTCTTTGATAACTACAAGAAGGGGCACCAATTAAGCAAGTCTTAGGATTTTTGCTTTCACTGTCTGCTATTGACGCATGGCTGTCACATTTAGACATAAACAATGAACCTGTTCAAGCCGTTGCTCTCAAAATTATGGTTGCACATTTGTTGCACATAAATAAAGGTTGTTCTTAGGGTTGCTAAGCCATTATGTCAGCGACAGTCTGGATTCGTTGAGAAAGTTCATCTCAAGTAGCCTTCAGGCATGCACGATTACATTTTTCCAGCGAAATACTAGCAAACCACTATGGTTGAATTAAAATTAAAAAAATTAACTGGAATTTCTACAGCGTGTGAGGGCTATCAGGAGTGTTGCTTCAAAACTTGTCAAGTCAATTTAAAATAGTAAGTTATAGCTATAAGACATCTTTAGTAAAGACACGTAGACATCCATTCTGTAAATACACGATTTAACAGCAAAATCATTGGAAGAGTCTGCAAATATAGTTTATGTAGTTTATGCAGTTCTACTGTTTGCCATGTGAAGCCCTTTAAAACTAGGCTAGTTGGCAAAAGGCTAACTTGAAGCTACCATAGTCTAACCAAACAGAATTTAGAAGTAAATTCACAATATTGTATAATTATGCTTTAAATGACACATTCAGGAGCTAATAATTATGTGTTCTCCTGAAAACCGGCAACCAGCATTTACAATGGTAAATGAGACACGTAAAAAAAAGTTGAATACCCCATCAGCAGAACAACAAATCAATGTTCTCCTTAAACATTTAAAAACACCTGCAGGTGCTTCAGTTGCAGGGACCACTGATCTGTATATGTGCATGGGGCAGAAACTGGGTGCTCTAGTGTCTGCTGAGTCTGGCTTTCAAGATCTTCTGGGAGAGAAGCTATGGGTTTCATTTCCCGGCACCAGGCTAGACCTTCAACTCGTCAGAATACTTTTACCAAGGCAATGCTAGGTGTCAACTTTCTGGCAAGCACACACATGAACTGGTGTTGAGTCAGGAGGAGAAACGCTTGGTTTTTACCCCAGTCGGCCTTGGCTTGAAGACGTTATCTGCTTCACACTCATACAACGCTGTTTGTTACAAAAGATCCACATGCCTGAACTCACAGTGTCACGAGTGGCATTTTCACACAGTATCCAATGGCGTAACGTACAGGTAGGCTAGGTAAGCATTGCTTACGGGCCTCTGCAACTCGGGGGCCCGCCAGGCGTCGAAATAATATGGACATGGAGAACATCTTTGAGATTTTTGCATTGAGAAAAGCATGCCGAAAATATCGCATCAAGAGCCTCGAGTACTGAACTAACTACGGTAGTGAAGTATCACTTTCAAAGCGCAATATGTTGTAAGCAATTCCAAGTTCCCATTTAACAAGTGTAATAATGTAGCTACAAAGCAAAGCTTATAATAATTCGACAGTAAAGTAGGCTAAAAAATACCACACAGACGTGTTTTTGTTATAAATTTTTTCAAACATTGTTTATTTGCATTAAAAAAGTTTTTTGGTTAGAACGTTGTTGGTTGTTAGGGTAACGTAAACCAAAGAATGTATAGAATGTGTATCATTTGAACCAAGACAGTTGAAAAGGTCAAAGATTTTTTTTTTTGGGGGGGGGGAGCAATAAATTGGGTGGGCCCGACCATAAATTTTGCCTTTGGGCCCAGAGACACTTTGTTACGCCACTGACAGTATCTATTAGGTTATAACCTATACAGCATATTTTAACGTGCTTTATCCTAGAAAATAGTTACAATCCGTCGTTCCACATTTGGCCACATGGGGTCGCAACTCAGAATGATAGATGGCACATGTGGTAAGGTTATCATAGACACAAGTTCGAGCCCTATGGGCTCTCTTTTATGTTGCTCCTGCCATATTCTCAAGTCTGTGTGTGAATTATACAGCAGCCACGTGTGGCACAGCTTTTAAAGTTATGTTTGCCCTTGACTATAGAAGAATCAAAAACTGTGATGACTCCTAAGGTTGAAAGGTGTATTAATTGAATTTGTATATCAGTCGTGTAATCATTATTTGAAGGACTTTAACTACATTTACATGGTCACAAGAAAGCACATTTTAACGATGCGCTTGGGAATGCGAATTAAAATACGGCACCTGTTTACAAGCCACAAGACCATGATTAGTGCCATTCCACTAAGGAATACGATTCATGCCAGTATGTTGAGAAACTCCTTTGTTCCTGCCCTCCCTTTGGTGAATAATGGACACTTCCCATGCTGCGTTACACCTCCATGCAGTAGGGGCCGGATTAAGGTTACGCGGGGCCCTGGACAAAATTCTTGAAGGGTTTCCCCCTTCCCCTTCTCACAGTTCTCTTCCATGTAAACAGCTCCTTATCTAGGGGCAAATGGAAGAAAATTGTGGGAAGGGAAAGAATTTTTGTAATTTTTTATTTAGCTTGTCATTACTTATAGAATTTTTCTGCTTAATATTTTCTCCTTATTCAATTTTTTTTAAGTTTTGATTGTCAAACATTATGAGAGAAATTTGTTTAGCTGAAAAAGCTTTCATAAGTGCCCGGGGCCCCTTAGAAATTAGGGGCTAGGGACAAATGTCCCTAATGCCCCTGCCTTAATCCGGTCCTGCATGCAGTAAACTGGGTCAGCTTAAACCAAAGTAACGTACCAAGCAAGTCTTAGTGATCTGCCTAAATCTGCAGAACGCATGTAATCTGTAAATCCAGGTTAAGATTTTCAAATCTTGTGCTCTTTTGGGGTTTTTTGGACCCCTTGAGCCTCTCCCAGTCTTACAATCAATTTCATTTCTTCAAGATATTCTTCATTCTGGAATACAATCCTTAACTCTTTTGCAAACGTGTATATTCTTGAAAATTCAATTTCAATTTCCATACTTCTTAACTCACAATCTAATTCACAAATATGTTTTACATTCAGGTGTGCCCAAGCCAGCCACAAATGGTCTTCATGTGTCAGGTATGCTAGCTCAGATGTGAAACAAGATGATGCTCCAATTACTTACTCCACCAGTAAAGCAGCCCAGTGGAAGGCCATATACTCGCTAGGTGGTTTGCCAGACGAAGAACAGGCACCCTGGTACCAAATGTGGTCAGTGCTTGGAAGTGTGACAGCATTTCTGTTGTACTTTTGTGTTTTACGAGAACGAAATGATTTAGATGAACAGTTGGATAGACCTTTGTTAGAAAGTATGCCTGAACTTGAAGTCCATTATCTTGTTGATATAATTCGGCAAAGAAAGGCCAACGGACAAGACGTGACAGAGCAAATGCAACGGTTGGCCGAAATAAAAAATAAACATAAGGAATAAAGAAGAGACTAATGTAATTTATAGATTTAATTTAAATTTTGTTGACTGTAGTGTAAATAAAGACTTTTCATTGGCTAGTTAGAGATGATCTCCTTCTTCCTAAAGGGAGTGCGGTTAAACACATCTATCTTAGCTTACATAAATTAAGTAACAGTTGCGGCCACAGTGGAAGGTGATCTAATTTCTCCGAGTAGTAGCCTGGCGAGAGAACTAAAATGTGTGACAAAAGCCTTGTCGTATAAGATTTTGGTTACCACCAAAAATTCTAATCATAACAGTGCCAGAAAGCATAAAAAAAAACATAAATTTGCCATCCCCACCCACCATGAAGGCCCGGCTGAAATTTTTGCATTATGTTCTCAAGATGCTCTCATTACCCGTGAGGATTTCAGTTGCTTAGATCCGGCCAGCTTGGTAATCCGCTGCGCATTCACAGCCATCCTTATAAAAGAGCTTGCCACAAGAGCATTCACATCTTTTGTTCTGTCTCGATGTGTTACTCGAGGGGACGTAGGGTGGGGTTTGGTATAGTATATTTTCAGTGTGGCATTCAACCGGGAAAATTCAGGGAATTTGATAAACATACACAGAAAACCAGGTAATACGCAAAGTCTTTTTATCTTCAAAGAATAGCTAATTTGGATTTCACTTTTTACTTGTAAAACTTTCATTTTATTTCAGTAATATTTCCATATCCTTTTTGTTTCATTTATGATACTCCTTGGGCCTAAGTAATATCGAGTGTTATGTGTTAAGTGCGTTTCTAGTTTTGGTCAGATTATGATAATAGAATTTTTGATTTAGTAATACTAAATACCGATGTCTTGGTCGAAACTTCGACTGACGCTAGTTTGTTTACTTTGGCTGTTCATCATAGTGACTCACCAACAAAACAGTTCTCTTTGATTTAGCAAAACAATGTGATGCTGTTATGGCGATTTTAGTGAAATGTTAAAAAATTTTCAGTCCTGTACCGCACCTTCCTTCGACCGAAAAAATCAGGTAAAAATTTCAGTATTGGCCTGAAAAACGGGAAAAAGCAGGCAATTTCATTATGAAATTTTGAACGCCACCCTGATTTTTCTTTGCAAAAGAAACAAATTTCAACTGGCATTCATGGGAGCTGGCAAATTTTTGTTTCTTGTTGCTGGAAAGTATACTATACCTGTTAATTTTTGCATCAACAATTGCCCTCCTCTGAATTGGTGGCGGGCACCTTCTGAATAGGTACCCTAGGGTTCCAAAGCTGGCGATTCCCCTCGGAGTCCGAGACTCGGTGAGCTATGAGTGCTGGTTTTTTTTTTTTTTTTTTTTTTTTTTTTTGAAAGAAGGTTGCTCATTGGGGATGAAAGAGGGTTTCGTCTGTACATGAGAGAAAGGGACAAAAGGCTTGCCTCTTTCGATGTGGATTCTGATGATTTCCTTGGCAGTGCAGGTGAATATTAAAGTTCCATTTGATTGAGAATTTGTGCCAGTTTGATTTTTCCTTATTTTCAGAAGTTTAATTTGGATATTGCAAATGTCCCAGTTGAGGAGAATGCGTCTTGTCGCAGGTCGTCGAAAACTGGATGTTGGCTTCCTGTAGTGCGTTTTGTGGCGGGATGTTCCCGCTCCTAGAATCTGATGAGGAGAGAAAAACGGTTGTCATCATGGAACTGCGCATTTGCTGACGAGTCTCGAGCCGCATGGTCGATCAGGATAGTAGATTCCTTCAGTCCATCATTGAAGAAATTATCCAGGAAAATTGAAGGTCGGCGATCGGGG
>JAHWFP010071687.1:4835-18329 GCA_023313725.1 Lithobius niger
AACGACCATTCAGAAACGAGGATAAAAGGGGGGGGAAGCCTGCATTCATTCGCATTAATTCACTATGTCAGGTGGGTTGTGTCAAAATTCTACAACTTCAGAAAAATAGTGATTAAAGCTTCAACGTATCTTAACAGCAAGTACGTAAATAAATTCCTGCTTTCTGTTAAAAATAATACAGTATTGTAGTTTATTGCTGTCATGTGAATGAGAGTTGATACGAAGACGAATCGTTCTGGTGACGATTTTGGGTTAAAAATGCTACTAATCCCTAACGTGTGGAAGCAACGCGAGTTACTTTTGTTTGGTCCAACTGGGCTAATTTTCGAAGGCACCCCTACGCTACCTCTCCACATGAAATCATTAGCACATGAAGCGGCTGAAAAAAATTTTCTACTCAAATAAAATATTACTGCCAAAACAAGTTTCAGTTCTTGCATCAGCCGTACTCTCGGCACTAACTGTACGGAATTTATACGGCCATCAACACGGCCAACTTTAAACTGGTTAACCTTTGTTACTAGTGGTAAATTTCATCTCATTGTCGTTGCTTATGATTTATTCATAACAGTGAATAAAATATGCGATAAAACTTACCTCATGACTTACGATGTAGTGAAATTCGTCGAAAAATAACCGAGACATATTCCATAAGGTTGCTGAACTCATGTTGGTTTCCTTTAATAGCTGATACACAGTTCTGTATGAGGTATTTATGGATTTAGATTTGAGTGCTGGCTGCCATACACTTGGGTACCGGAATAAGGGATCTGCTGGGCAGAAAGTGATGCAAGGAGGTTTGAACGTAAACGTGTCTACGTATTTCACATTTATGGTAATAGAATTGAAGAGGTACTGTTCCAAACGCTGATGACATTGCATGATGAATCCAACCATGCATAACAGGTACACAGCAATTCGAAAGAATTTCCTGAAAGACGATCGTCCAAAGCTTAGTTTCGAAATTACTGCTTGGCTACCAGTATGATTCATTAATCCTTTTTGCCGCACTTGTTTTGGCTTATTCTTATTGGCGCGGAAATATCGTCTGGTTATCTGAAAATTAAAAGAAAAATAGGTTTAATGCTAATGGGAAAAGTGCGTTGAATATGTACTATAATGTCCGCGGCCTATCTTGAGTTTGTCGCAGAACGAACACAGATAATCGATTGTACGTTTTTGGTAGTTGTGTGCCTTGTTGATATCCAAGATGGTTACAAAAACAATGGTGGCCGTGATTAAAGCCGTCACCTACAGGAAGACGTAACCGCTAATAAAATACTTGCAGGACTCAAGATACGCCGTCCACACAATAATCTCAATTCTTGGCTTTTCTGAAAATCGCCGATTTATTTGTTTAATAGTTTAAAGAACCTCTTATAACCCTTACTCACTTTAACTGACATTGACGAGTAGAGTGGACTGTAAAAGCATTTTTTTTTAGAATTCTTCATTGGCAGGGTGCGGAAAAGTTACCCTTTGGGCATCACTATCACACATAAAAAAATTTATCAGTCTGGGGTCACATCTTTAGGTGCACCAAGGGCCATCAAGTTTAACATTGTATGGCAATGGATGGATCAGCGAAAAAGTTAAATATGATGATTTGACTGTTTTAAAACCTGAACATGCCGTCATTACAAGGAATTTTATTTTTCTTTAAAAATGTGGGAGTAGGTTAGCATCGGAAATTGCCAAACTGGCCTTTTATTCACTTTTGGCCCATAACTACTACTTAGACTATTGGGCAGAAATTTTTTTGGGGACAATTACGGGTACCTTTCTTAGTCTATAAGTGTTTCAAATGAGATAATGTTAAAATTAAGTTTAAAACCAGCCAAATCATCAAAGGTTTCAAAGGTCGTGGGTTCGATTCCCCGCTCAGGCAGTCTGACATATAAGTCCAAAAGGCAACACAAATAGGTTTCCATCCGTATTTAGTTAACCAATCTCGAGCCCCATTGCCTTTCCGTCCCGTTGGACTGTAGGTACTTAGATGGAAGTCAATACGATTACGTCACGTCGGCCCCGGTGAGGTGCGTGGGAGGGTTAACACTAGGGAAGACCCATTTCTATGGAAGTTAAGTTTCTCAAGAATCAGGTCTATTGTTAGGGATTTGGGATTGCATCATGATGGGTGTTCACCGCGGGTATATACACTACCCGTCGAACACTTATTCTTGGTCTTTAGCGATACGTCTTAATGTAAGACAGGTCTTTAGCGATGATCTTGATACAGGAGTGAACGTCAGTTAGCTCGTCTGTTAGTCTGGTTTACATCTCACCTTTAATTGGCTGTTAGACTGTATGTTAGTGCCCTGTGTTTGACAACGTTATCTACATAATAATTCTGGATCCCGGCAGAGCAGTTAAAAAATAGAGGCCGAACAATCGCATTAATCGCTTTTCATTTACTTCCCAAACAAAAATTGTTTCATGCAAAGATGGTAGAGCGCGCACATACTTTATACGGTGCGTCCTGTGATTTCGGCCACTGGCTGGCCAGATTGAGTGACTGAGGCCAACAAAAATCAGCGTTTGTAAGCCAGTGTTCAAGGTCGGCGGGAGGGGAGGGGGGATGTTCGTAAATGTTCACAATTACGCCCTTTTCAATCCGCTCAGTAGGATCCAAAAGTCCGTAAGTGTGTCAGGAAAAGTGGGCCTGTAAACTTAATTCATGACCGGCCCCGTGCGTAGCACGGGTTTCCTCTAGTAACTCAATATTATTCTTTATACTTTCGGCCTAGCATGTCTGTACTCGCCTTCTACGACTCATGACTTTCTTAGTGTCCCCTAGCACTCAGGAAGAAAACTGATTGACTCGGATGCAAACCAACGGTATGCTTACTCGTCTTCAACCCGCTACCACCTGCCAAAGAGGAATTCCCAAAAAAAAGGTTTTTACACTCCATCCTACTGACTAGGGCAACAGAAAAATAGTTCCTACCTTCATAGTGATCCTTTTCACAGTTGTGATCTGTCGAAGACCAGTAGAAATTAGTATCACGCCTAAAACAAACACTAACTTTAAATTGAAGGTGAAATTCTTAGGAGTGACACTAATATGACCATTTTAACGAACTAAATAAACTACAGTACGCTTACCACAGGCATCCACAGTAACAGCAGCATGCGCACAAAAATGGTGGCTTTAAAGTGGCACCATCACCGATTAAAAACCATTCGCAAATACCCAGGCACCATCTAACAGTAGTATATTGTTAATCTGTACAGCTTGTTCCCAAGTGCACGAGGACGTACCAAATTTTCACCAATAATTAGGAAGGCACGTGGCTTGTTTGTTTCGTAAAAAGAAATGGCATCGTGCATTACTTCGCGTGATGCAAGCAAGTGCTACTTATATACTTACTAGAACTACTTATATAGCAAGTGGTAGAACTAGATGTTAGCATATTCTGCCTACTTTCAATGGGTCATAGTGCCACTTTAATTGCAAAAGCCTTCCCCATAGCTATTCCATATGGAATTGTCGTCTTTCGTGCAATGATAAAAGTTTCGTGCGGAACAGCTATTTAGAAAGCTTTGCAAATTGAGCGAAATTTTTCGTGGTTAATCTGTTACTGTGTGTGCTAGTACAAATCGACAGCTGTAATCCATCAATCACTTCAACCGATACGATCAGATACTGAAATAACTTTAGTGAAAAATACTCACCCGACGATGTTTACAATAAATATCAGACGATTGACATCTAGTCAACAATAATAACTATGCGCAAACACAATCATTTGCACACCACTGCTTGGTGCTTGAAGCAAATACGACTCTTTTGTCCCAAACATTTGTCAACCAAGCTGTTCTTAGTAACCGCGTTTACACAATTTTTTGTTGTTTAATCGAACCGCTCTGTTCGTATGTATCTACCTTGATGGGTAGCCGACACGGGATATTAATGGTTGTTTTCAGCAGCGTGGTATCCATCGACTCCTCCCTCCTTTGAATTTCTGCTAGCATTATAATAACAGTTAACCTCAATAATCACTTGTTTTTTTGTTTTTTTTTCACGAGTTCTACGCTGTCATCTCGCAAATATGTTCGAGACGTACGTACACTAATTGCTACAGTCGACAGGTCACTGTTCAGTTGATCGGAAGAAGGTGGTCTGAGAAAAATACCACCTCGATGAAAGTAATCGCCCACCACCACACGCATGCTAAAATATTTATAATGATCGCAGGTCGGTATCTTTATAACTCTTCATATTTATAGAAATATCGACCTTCCGTCATTTTATTTTTCAAGTTTTAGATTTTCTTGACAGAATCGTGGTCGAAGCCAGAATCAATTAACTTTAATATGGGTGATCTTTTTTCACGGAATAAATAAAAGCCCTCACATCATGTTTATACCTTAGACGAGTTCGTAATACGTGGCAATTTTACAATCATTATGAATCGATAATGCGAAAAATTTAGCAAATAAAACAAATGAAGAAGGATGGGCTGATTAACGTTTCTGCGTCTACGTAGTAATTACCAAAAATCTGAAAACAAGAAATGACACTTAACATAAAACAACGTAATGACATTCGATTTTTTTTTCATGTTAAAGTGACTTTCTTATTGCAATTTTGATCACAACCGAGGTCAAAATTGAGCCCCCCCCCCCTTACCAATAGAGTCCATCACAAGAGTGGTGGGAGTGGGAGCAACTAGGGGACCGGTCATTACTTATCGCCGGGGGAGGGGGGAAGCAGAGGAAATGGGGGGGGGTCATGACATTTTTGGACCCTCTTGAGGGGGGAGGGTCATACATTTTTCATGTCCCGTCAAGAGGAGGGGGGGCGTCGAAAACGTAAACTGTAAGAATAATTAATTTTTGGACCTAAAAAATGGCACTTTCACCAGTCAAAATTTCTAAAAACGCCTCCAAGACGGGACATGAAATTTCTAAAAACGCCTCCATGATGTGAGTGTTTACAAGGTTCTAAAGCTATTACTACCATTACTGCGAATATCGTTTTTATGAAGGACTGTGTAGAAAAATTTGGCACTTGGTTTCTTGACTTTTCCTTACAACTAATGGTAACTGTCGGTGTGGAGAGGTACTTACTTAATTTGGCTATAGCACTAATCTTGGCTACAAGAATCATCTGCAGATAGTCTCATTAGGTATACGAAAGGCACATTTTTTTTGGGGTGGGGGGGCTTACATTATTTTGTAACTTGAGTGGGGGGGGTCCTCCTTTTTTTGGGGCTCGCGAGGGGGGGGGGGCCATTGGAAATGTGGTGGTCACATTTTCATTTCCTCCAGCCCCTTCCCCCCCGGCCATAAATAATGACCAGTTCTTTAGTTTTCGGATATTTTGGGTTTTCCCTCCTCCCCCGCACGCCTTCCACCCTCAGCAGGTACAAGGTTTGTCGAGAACCTCATCAACCCCATCTATATCGGTAATTTCGCCTCGTCCAGTTTACGAAGTAGTAGGTCACCCCCATCGAATTTACCAGCAGTAATACAGCGAAAGCCTAGTTTAATACCCATCATCTACATTAATTAATAAAAACGAGTTTTAGTACAGCCAGTGTTGTACTACGGGCACAACGACCACCCGAGCCACCAGCTTGCACAAACAATGAGGATTGGATGGTGAATACTACCAACAATCTTTTCCAGTAATAAGGGTAATTCTATGATCACAAACGGAATGATTGTTGTACATGAAAAACGTAACTATTAAAGGATAAGAGATGCGACTTAATATTAAATCGCTGGCTAAAGATTCTGTCGTTGCGGAGTGCGATTAATATTAAAGGATTAGTGAAACTCCTTTATGAGTTCGAAGATAAATTCTTACCTCAAATGATTGCTGGAATAGGCTTAAATTCGAGATAGAGCACTGGGCAGAAATCATAAAAGTGGCGCAGCAGCGAGTTGGCCAGTGAAGCACTAGGCAGAAGTCATATACGACTAACGTGAATGTAGAAAACGGACTGGTGCAGTACAGCATCTATTAGTCGACCAGTTAATTATGTTCTTCACAACCCTTTATATCTGAATTTAGGAACATATTTCTAGAAACATATTAGTTAACTAGTAAACGATCATAAAATAGGGCTTACTGTTCCAGGATGGTTTCTAACGGAATATACTAATCCTAAACACTAATGACGTTCTTGGCAAAATATTAGTAGGAATGATGTGGACACATACAGATGTTATACAGATGTTGGCATAATTGGGGGGGGGGGGGCGAAAAAGCATCGCATTTCTCGCTTCATTTGGCTGAAAATAAATGTTGTGTAACCATTAATGTGGTTTAGTGTCACCAATGCAACATATGCATCATGGGCAATATTGCCGTTTAGATTTATCCGTAGATGGGAAACTTGTTAAATCAATAGTGAACGTCAAACGTCATTTCATTAATATTTTAAACTAAAATTTGATGGTAGAAAATAAGGTATCATGTTGTCGCACGATGTTCACATCAACGGATGTCTATAACACACCATTTATTCATCTCTACCGCCCAGTATCACACAAACTTGCACGCTACACGGAACCAAGAGAATAATATTGATTCTCTCCTAACTTTCATATAATAAAAGTCAGAAGCATTTAGCTTATAATGAATTTTAAGGCATTAGGGACATTCCCAGCTTACCATTTTAATGGGCAATACATCCATTTTGACATGCATGTTTTACTTTTGGATCGCTTACACAATAACTGTAAACACAAGAATTGTGGTAAGAATACGTTACGTACGTCCAATACAACAATTTAATTACTACATCACCAAAACACGTAATGAGTACCGCCATTGTTTGTCCGCGGGACAACCGAAATTAATGCCGACAGATTGAGCTGTTCTGTTCCGACAATAGTGGCCAGCTAAGGGCTATCTCAGTAGGCTTCCGTCAGGACTTGAGTACAGCTCCATCTCTCGGAATTAATTTTTGTTCTTCCACGTGAAACAATGGCACCCATTACGTGTTTTGGTGATTCAGTAATTAAATTGTTGTATCAGACGTACGTAACGTATTCCTATCGCAATTCTTGTGTTTACAGTTTTTGTGTAAGTGATCCAAAAGTAAACCATGCATGTCAAAATGGATGTATTGCCCTTTAAACTTCAGTTACCCACACAAGGCTTTTTACTTTCGAGCTAATGCTTGCACTCATTATTAATACACAAAATGAAAACTAAGCCAGTGATGTGCAAACATAAGCATTAGTGCTATAGCTACTACCCTGTAGCTATAATAGTATTGATGCTTATGTTTGCACAGCACTGGCTTAATTTTTATATTGTGTATTAATGGGTGTAAGCAATAGCTCGAAAGTAAAAATCATTGTGCGGGTAACTGTAGTCTAAAAATAACGCAAGCCCCTTGCAGGCGGACCCAGGGACGGGCACACAGAAGTCGGGGGGGGGGGGGGGAGGGTGGAGGGCGTAGCGCCCTGCCGTCATGGCAAAGTGCGCTTTAAAAAAAATCCGACATTTGCTGAAGCGTCGGTGTAAGATAAGGGCGAAAAAAATATTCCCCAGAAAAACAGTAAGTTCTTCCTTTCCTCTTAGGGGCCAGTACACATCTCTCAGTGGAACACACCCGTAAGTTCAAGAAAATAACACCCCTTTAATAATTTTCGGCTATTTAAGCAATTGGTCTTGTTCACCTACGAACACAACATTGATGGACAAAAAAACAACATGAGCTGCAAAAATACAAAAGCTTAAAAATTCCCCAAAAAATATTGACAAGGTTCAGTAAAACGTTAGAAACATGAGCACACTCAATGGGTGCCTTCGAAAATTAACCCGGTTGGATCAAGTAACTCGAGTAATACTTCATCAATTGGCAGCGTTTTTAGCGCAAAATCGTCACCAAGACGATTGGTCCTCGTATCAACTCTTATTCACTTGACAGCAATAAACTACAAGTTAGTATTATTTAAAGCAGGAGTTTATTTACGTGCTTGGTAAGATACGTTGAAGCTTTAATCACTATTTTCTGTAGCTTATTTGCAGATTATAACACTGACGTGCCCACCTGAGACAGTGAATTAATGCAAATAAATTTAACGCCTTCCTGCGGCCCGCCCCCCCGCCCTTGTTTCTATCTCGTTTCTGATTGGTTGATAGTCGATTCGTTTGCAGTGTTAGCCTCCTGTTTCCCCTAGTTACCCTCACGAACAACCTTGACAAGCATGGTTTGTTCGGTTGTTTGGTTTGCTGCCTGACACGTAATTTGAATGCTTTTATATATACAGGCAACCGTCTAAAATTTAGGTAGATCAGGAGATTATGACGCGACATTTCGCACGATCTAAATACACATGCGATTAGTACATCCAGGGTGTTTTCTCAACCTGAGTTACATTCAAAGGCACCCAATGAGTGTCAGTCAGGTGGAATCCTCCAATGATGGTGACGTATTATGCGTCGTCATTCTTGATTCATTGTCAACAGCTTAAAACGTTTTTCCATGTTGGGAAAATTAATTTGCAACTGTGTTTATTGGAGCGGTCCAGTGACGCGCGTGTATCTTCTTATTCAGCGACTCATTGGGTTTTCTTTGTCGCGGCATCACGCCAAAAGAAATGAACCGAATTTGAGGAAATTTCGCATGCTGACCAAGTGCAACCAGAAGTGTGTCGTTTTTCTTCAAATATAAAATCGGGTTCATTTTGGGCCAGAAAATAAGGACAATGTTTCGGAAATTGTTAGAATCCAATTGTTAGGGATGAACTGTTTGGTCAACGTGCATCATCTATGCTGATGAAATCACGGTGTAGCTCGCAGGGAAGGACTTACCTGCCACACTTGCTTCTCTGGAGGTTGCCATTGCAAGGGGGTCTCACGGCCTGGCTGCCAGAGGCCTTCAGTTGGCAAGTCCAAAGACTGATCTTCCGGCGGGAGCAGGCCCGGGGCGGCTCAATTTTGGTGAATGGGTTTCGGGTGGTGGCTAAGCCCAAGTTCCGGTTCCTTGGTATTTGGCTGGACCCATAGCTGTTATGGACTCATGATTTGGCGGCTGTGAGACAGTGTGTGTTGGCTCTGACGAATGTACTGAAATACATTGCAAATAATGTCCCCATTGCTAAGTGCGGCACTGTTGCATCCTTTTACAAGGTGTATGTGCGTTCCTGCGCAGATTACCATATCGCTGTTCTGGCCAGCTCCTCACAGGCTATCAGGGACGTGCAAGTTGCTTTGAGTCAGTGCCTCAGAATGGTTACTGGTTGTTTGCCGTCAATCCCGGTGCTTACTTTGCCTGTTGAAGCTGGCGAACTCCCAGTCGCCTTTCGTGCAAAGGAACTGTTGATCAGAATCTGTCTGGGGGCAATCTGGAGGGGCCGTGTGGATCCTCTAGGCCGTATCCTGGTTTCATTACATGTCTCTGTTCGGTAGGGTCCGTGATCTGCTTGGTGCTCTGGGCCAGGGGGTGTCTCTCCTTCTGCAGGAAAGAATGAGCGGCTTTCCCACCCCGTTTTTGTGCACCCACCAGCTCCGTATCTTTGGTGTCCTGCCGCGGTGGCTTCTCTGTGGACAGAGTGTGGTGGAGCTAGTCGTTCTGGCTTACGGGTTTTCTGTGACACGTCGTTCTTTGAGGAGAAGGGAAGAGGGGGTGGGGTGTGTATTCCAAGTTGGCACCTGGAGTACCGTTTTTCCCTCACCCTGCTTCCCTCGGCCTTTGTGAGGGAGCTCATTGCTATTTCCTTGGCCTTGGATATTGGCTTCGATCTGCAGCTGCCCGAGTTCTGTGTTTTGACCGACTCATTGGCAAGTATTGGCTTCTTGCGGTGTGCTTCCAGTCTAAGCAATATTTTGCTTCGTGTACAGATTTCAATGTAATATTCACTTATCCTTCATCATGAACACACACACCTAAGTGATGACTACACTTCATATGTGAAGTTATCATTTTCAAAAAGACAGTTTTTTTTTCAGTAATGAAGACTTTTATTTTGACAGACCATTGACAAATTATGTTAAATTGTTCTTGCAATGTGTTCATCACAAATTTTTTATTATAATGCCTTGCAACAAATCGTCTGTCAAAATGAGTATGTCATATTAATCAATAATCAAGTCAACATCACTTACATACATTAAGAATAAAATCGAACACAGGACCGAACTTACAGTTTTCGCTTAAAGTATCATTTTAAAGTATCGTCAATTTTACGATAGGTCTTTCTGCCAAACTTCACAACTTCTAGTATTTAACCTCCATTTGAGTTTTTTTCCTTTTTTACAGTATTCCTGCTTTTATATTAAACCCTTTGTAAATCAGTTAGCACCAAATTAATGTATTTTCCACTGTCCAATGCCTTTGTTACTCTGTGGTTTAAAACTTTTAACGCTTCAGTAGTACCATTATTTTTTTATGACACCGATTTTTTAGTAATGATCTTATCTTTATTTAAGTCCCATAGTATGCTTTTTCTCCGTAATTACTAGTGCTTTAGATCTGAAACTTGATAGCCAATGGTATTTCGTCCACTAAAGCGATCCACCCTGTCCCCAGGGTTGTAGCCGGTCTCCTTTGGTCGTCAAAATAAAGTGCAAACAATTGTTCAGCTATTTTATTATTGTCCTTAATTGTCCAAATTTGATTTGTCTCCTTTTTAGATACCGTGCATAAAATCTGAATCTTTAGTTTATCAGAATTAATTTCTTGTCCAACAATAGAGCTTTAAAAGGGCATCGAAAATTCACATTATCAGTTTTTAGTTGTTTAATTTTAAAGCCAAATGATTTAATTTTATATTAATAGTTTTTAAAATTTCAGTAATAAATTTTGGATTGGCTTCATCTGTTATTTTTACGATTGTTGTATTTGGTAGCTTGACCAACAAAATTTATATTAGGGCCCCCGTACACATGGTACCCAAGCCGCGCGGCCAGGTTGCAGCGGCCAATGAGAATGCTTACGGTATATGTAGCAATGCGCACTTGGCAGCTGCGACCGGACAGTAGCAGCAGCTACTAGGATCCCGGACGGCGTGCAGGCGACCACAGGGCGACCACACTTGCTCAGTGTTCATTTTTTATGTGATCGAGAATTATCAAGGGAAAACGGACGTGGCCGCGCGGCACGTCGCCATTTTTTTTGGCCACGACGACAACTGGCCGCGCTACCTGGCCGCCTAGTGAACAAGTGGCCTTAACCTCCTGAGCACGGGTGCACAACTATACAAGATGAGCAAAAAGTAAATCCCTACGTTAACCGCAAGCTTTGTAAGGGACACTTGGGGATCACAAGCAAAGTGAGCTGAACCAGCCCAGTGGTCAGCGTGTGACCTAACTTTAAAAGTGGCACGTTACTTCGGGACTCGGGAGGTTGTAAAACCAGTTTTCCTCGACCTAGCATAATAGTTGTTACTTAATTGTTTTACGTTTGCATAAGGAATACTATTTTTAAATAAGTTTATCAGTATTATTTCTTTCCTTACCAGTAATATCGTTAACTAGGTTTCACATAATTCTTTTATCTTTATTAATATTAATTATATAACCAATATAAAGCAGTTTGTCCCTCTTAATTTGGTTGGCAACTTTATTTTTCAAATTTCTACAGTTATTAAAAAAAAACTACTATCTACATTTCCTTTTCTTTGTTAACTTTCTCCATAGTTTTCTTTTTTTCTTTCACGTAACATGTTTCTGGCGTTATCCATTTTTTAAGAATTTGCTCATTTTTCTTTTCAGATACTGATGCCATTTTCTTTTCAAACACTGATGCTGTGGTGTATGTTTCTTGTACAAATATTTCCAATTTTGCTTTCAGTTTTATCAGTCATACAGTTTCACTGGGCGCCTGCATCTATTTAAATAACTCCAGTTAATTGTACTGAACTCTTCAGTTTTTTTTTTTTATCATTTAACGAATTTATGTTTCATTCTGGGTTTGATGTATTATGACATTTATTATATATGTTTTCCCCAGTGTTCACGACTGTAATGATCAGCAATTTCTCTTTTACTGTAATACCAACACTGTCACGATTTGTCCTAATAAACGCATGATCAATACATCAGGTTAAAAATTTACAAATTTTAAATTCGTATCTTGTAATTGAATTTATCATTTGTTCAGAACCAAACAAAATTATTGTATTAAGGTATATCTTCTTCTTACCTTTAGTAATTCTTGCCTTTAGTAATTATCCATAATAATTTCTGTTAGTTCATTTGCAATTTCTATTAAGTCAATTTCTATTAACTCTTATCAGCCGTTATAATTATATTTTCACTAGTTAGAAATTTTGTTTAATTTCAGTGATAAAATTAAAAAAGTTTAACATTATTTTTTGGTGTCGATATCACAACAAAATCTTAAAAAAAAATGTTTCTTAAATTCAACTCAATACCAGCGTTACAATCCAGTTTAAAGTTCACGCTTTTACTTTCAAATTCGTTCTGAAGAAAAATGACTGATCGTCCACCCATTTTAGTTTCTTCGTATAGTACACCAGTCAGCATCATCCGTTTTTAATTTTATAGAGATACGTTTCACTTTCTTTAAAGCTTGTTTCGGTGATCATTATAAGTGTGCTAAAGGCTAAGTCTTCCCAAATGGGGGAAAAATTAAGCCTTTCTCTAATTTTCCAGACTTACAAATTATTATCTACAAATCTACAAATCTACAAATTATTATCACTCCATAAAGTAAAAACCTTGCCGCCAAATACACAATTTAAATCTGTACATGGTAGTAGTTTTGATCAGAAATGTGCATATTAAAGTATCCATTAAAGTGCTGTAAATTAATTTTTTTCCATCATTTTTTTGATGGGTAATCAGCTAGTGCCCTAACGGAATCTTAGTGACAGTGTGAGTAAATTCATTTTCGATTATTAAAAAACTGCTCCACCGTTTCATAAACTGAGAAAATAGAAATTCCCAAAAAAAGTCCCAGTGATCCACCAACATCTGAAAAGAGTGCCGATATAGGGTAGCTCACAACTTCTTCGATATACTCAACTTTGCTCGAAAAGAATTTTAAATACAGCGAAAATGCTGCCGTGGTTAAATTGTGTCCTCCATCATAACGCATTATAGTCTGCGTGACGTATTCGGTTTCCGTACACGTCCTGGCACATTCGGGGCAATTTTCCTGACGGCACACTTCCTCGGTTACTTTATATACTTCCTGGAACTCGTCTGGTGTCTCGCATAACGGTTCAGTGTTGCTTTCTTCCATGTAGGGCAATCTAAAAGTAAATAAATTAGCTAAAGTAGTTAAGAAAACTTTAACAATTATTAGTTGTTTCTCTTTAGAATAAATTTTAACAAGAATATACTAGTACAGTGATTTGTTATGAGTTGAAAGAGTAATGCTGACCTTACATGAGATACTTAATTTTTCAATATAAAGCAGTCAACATGTGGTTGTGTAGGTAATTGATGAAAATTCCCCCACCCCCTGACACCAAGTAAAAACCACAAGATCTTGGAAACTGTCGTCAGGGTCCTTTCCAGACCGTTCATGACCATCGGTGGCATGATTTGACATCCCCCCC
>JAHWFP010071687.1:24890-38560 GCA_023313725.1 Lithobius niger
CAAACCCTTCGTCTGCAAGAAAACCCTTCGCCTTGAAGCTATCCCTTCGCTCTGCACACCCTTCGCCTGCTAACCCTTTGCCTACAAGAAGCCCTTCACCTTCAAGCTACCCTCTTTGTTCTGCATACGCTGCACCTGCTATTTCTGTGCCTACAAGGAAACCATTCGCTCTGCACATCCTTCACCTGCAAACTCTTTGCCTGCAAGGAAACCCTTTGCCTTGAAGCTATCCCTTTGCTCTGTACGCCCTTCACCGGCGAACCCTTCGCCTACAATGAAACCCTTCACCTTGAAGTTATTCTTTCGCTTTGCACACCCTCCACCTGCAAACCCTTCACCTTCAAGGGAACCCTTCGCCTTAAAGCTCTCCCTTTGCCTTGCTCACCCTTCATCCCCGCAGGCCAACCTTCAACCGTAAGAAGCCTTCGTTTGTTGTTCCTTCGTCCAAATGAATCCTACTACCACAACATTGACGTTTGCCGTATGATGGTCATCACCAGATTTTCAAAACAAGTGTGACATCAATGCTCTTACTGCTCATCATTTGCCGCTCGCAATTGGATCAACATTTGCCTGTTTCTCATCAACCTTTGGTTGCTGAAACCCCCTTCATTTGAATACACCTCACAATCTTCGTTCATTTGTTCCACGTCTGTGATAAATTTGTTTATAATTATTATTTTCATTGTTGCACTCGCTCTGAAGAACTTTCACTTACATATGAAATTTCGTTCAGGTGAACCTTCACCACAGGTTGAGCATTCATTTCTTCAACCTTCATGGAGCACCCTTTGCCCGAAGAAAAGACCCTTTGCCCTGCAGACCTTTCACCTAAAGGTAGACCCTTCACTTTACACCCTATTCCCGAAGGAAGATCCTTCGCTTGCATCCTTTGCCCGAAAGAAGATCCTTCACCTGAAATTCCTGTGTCCAAAGGAAGTCCCCTTGACTTGGCATCATCCTTTGTTTTAGAGAGCCTTCACCAAAGGAAAAACCATCTTTTGGTTTTGCTTTCTTGAACCCTCGTCTGATTCGATCTTCGCCAACATTCTAATGAATCTTCACTGAGGTATAACCTTCGTGCAGGTGAACCTTCGCCAAAATTGATTCCTCAACTTTCGTTATGTCCATCCAATCGCCGAAACTGAACCCTCTTTCACTAGCACCTTACAAGACGACCCTGAGTAAAGTAGTCTCTTTGCAATCCTTCTCTGAAAAATCCGATCACGGGAACCTTCACATGACTCTTCATAGTTCATCAATTGAACCCTGGTACATTCAGAAGTTCTCTTTTTTCTCCCACGAGCCCTCCACCTTAACCTTCACTGCTTGCTATCCCTCGACGCTCTTTGCGGAAGCTCTTTTAGACCTCAGCCTTTATTTGCTCATTGGATCCTTCATTTTGCTTATCCCTTGCCTCGAAGCATCCTTCGCCCTTTCACGGATCTCTTTCGGCCAAAAGATGATCCTTAACCTACTTCCTTCATCGAAAGTACATTCTCCCATTGACAAAGATCCTCCAAACACAGCATGTCATACCCTTCACCTTACAACATCGGCTCTTCAAGGAAACAGAAAATCCAAAAACAATGCTCTGACCTTCCATTTATCAACATGGAACCTATCTTTCGCCACCGGCTCGTCTCTCTTTCCGACGACGATTTGGATTCTACATCTGCGTTCGATGAATCTCCTCAACCCACACATCAACTCAATTGGACATCAACCTCTTGACCCCAATGAAGACTCACTACAAGCTAGTTTTAATCCACCGGTCTTCATGTGCTACTCTTCCAGTCTTCTCCCATCGCTGCCCAACATTTCCTGGGTGAGGAAAGGGACCAAGGTTAGCCAGTGTCTGTTAACTAAGAGAACTTACCAACCACCCCAACACATCCTTGTCTGTAGAGCCTCACTTGGCATGGCGCGGTTGCACCACTTACAGTGAAGCCGTGCAGGGACGTCAACCTTCAAGAAACGAAGCGGTGCTTCGTGCAGGTCAGACGGCCAGTACTTGGGCTACACCATCATTTCCACACAAGGTTGAACCTGTGTCTTTTGCCACACTCGACCCGAGGGGGTACCGAACCGGCAAATATCAGACTCTAGGCACCACGAACTCTGTAAAGGCTGCACCAAAAGCAGCGAATGTACAGAAAGCTGGTGTTGCAAGGGAAAGTGAGCCAGAACAACCTAAAAAGGAAAGAAGGGAGAATAAACCTTTTGATGGCAGTTGCTGGACATGCCAAGAACAGGGGCACAGATCCAATATGTGCCCTAAAAACCCAAAAACGCAGAAGAAGGTCGTTAACATGGTTAAACCGCGTTACGACCGGGAAAAGCGCTGATTGGAGAGCTAGGGCTTTATTGTGGAAAGGCACATTAAAAAGTATCTTTGCACCAAATGTGCGACTGTTCAAAGGTGTTGAAGAGGACACTAAATCGGGTAATGCACCTTTAATTAACATAACAGGGGAACCTTTTTTAGCTCTTATCGACACGGGTGCCAGTTCAAGTATCATTTCCGGTGTTACTGCACGAACTTTGCAGGCAAAGGGAGAAAAGTTGCGCAAGGATTGCTGTGTAACTTTTATCTTGGCTGCTGGTAATATCCAAGGTAGTTATTACTATAGAGCTACGGTACGTTGGCCTGGTGGCTATTCTGCGCAGCAGACTTTCTTAGTTCTAGAAAACACTGCAGACAGCGTTATTTAGAACGAGATTTCTTGGGTCGGACTGGCCTTATACCTGACATCCAAAATAGTGGCTGGCGTGTAGGAACAGAGGAACAAGAGACAATTCCTTTTGCAAAGGCTGATCAAACGAAAAGTGAACAACTTAAGCAATTGGAAGTGGAAGTACACCAGGAGAGATGTGCAAAAGACGATGCCTTATTGGAAGAAAAAATCCAACAAGCTCATTGCTCAAATGCACAACGAAAGCAGCTAAGGAAATGTTTAAACAAATTTAAACATGTGCTAACATCAAAATGAGGCAGCACTCCTCTCTACCAACACAAGGTTGAGGTTGAACCTGGTACCAGACCAATAAGGTTACCTCACAGATCAGTAAATAAGAAGACAAGTGCTTTTATTGAAACCCAGATGCTTGAATGGATCAGGGAAGATGTAATAAAACGCTCTGTGTCACTTTGGGCAGCTGTTCCTTGCCTTGCTCCCAAGAAAGGTGAGGAAGGGGCTAAAAGATTTTGCTTAGATTACTGCCTTTTGAACGGTAAGGCGGTAAAAGACTCACAGCCTACCAGCAATGCTAGCCAGGTATTTTCCGTGCTTGGTAAGACAAAAAGGTTTACAGTTCTCAACATGAAATCAGGCTTCTTGCAAATAGGAATGGAAACTGAAAACAAGAAGTACACCTGTTTTCGTTGCCACATGGGGTCATGGCAGTTCCAAAAAATGCCATATGGGCTCTGCAATGGACCAGCATCCTTTGCGAGCCTTATGGACGTGGCTTTGGGGGATGCTATTGTATTCCCATGCTATGGTATATGTTGACGATTTGGTAATCCACAGCCAGGATTACCAGAGCCATCTAGACCACATAGCAGATGTACTGGGTAGGCTAGATAGGGGAGGCTTCACAGTAAATCTGAAAAAAAGTACACTTTTGTGCAAAGGAAATCTCGTAGCTAGGGCATCTCATAAGACCAAATGAGTTGTCATCACTACCAGAAAAGGTATTGGCAATTCGGGATTTCCCAGAGCCTAGTAATGTAAAGTCACTTCGTAGATTGCTTGGGATGATGGGCTTTTATAGGGCTTTCATCAGGGATTTCCATGTCAAGGCCGCTTGCCTTTAGAAATTACTGAAGGAAGGTGTAGTCTGGACGTGGAACAAACACACTCACATGCAGTACAGCTAGTAAAAGACAGCTTGTCAGGCTGTGTTTTGGGATTACCAGCTCTGGATAAAAGGTTCAAAATCTCCTCAGACGTCTCAATTTCTGGATTTGGAGCAGTGCTCACCCTACACGTCGAAGGACGTGGGCTCCTACCTGTAGCATTCACAGGAAGGAAACTGTCAGATGCTGAAAAAAACACTGTGTTTCTGAATTAGAAATGGGTGCTGTAATGTTTGTAATGTTCGCCGTACATAAGTTTAGGCCTTACATTGAGAATGCACCATTCCTAATTGAAACCGACCATTCTGCATTGTCGTTCTTGAAGTCCTTGAAACAGTCTTCAGAAAGACTAGCAAGATGGATCCTTGAACTTCAAGGAATGGACTTTGAGATCTGTTACAAGAAGGGGTCTCAAAACCAGGTGGCAGATGCTATCTCTAGAATGTATGAGGATGAAGCAAAAAAACCCATACTGATGGTATATTGTAAGGTGGAACGTGTAAAAGTAACCGAGAATCCCAGCGGATTTCCAAGCTTGGAACAAATCCGTGTGGTGCAGGTTGGTGACAAGCGGTCATCGCGCCATACTGCTAGGCTAGGCAATGTATCTGAAAGCACTTCAGATGTGGACGGAGGCATCTTTACCCCGGGTAGGCTCTGTTTGTATGATGGGATCTTGTGCAGAACTTATGTTCCACATAACGTTCGTGACGTAGTTGAAGGTAATACACATTTTAGGACGTTTTTTCCTGTGTCGCTATGATGCGACGTGATTGCTGCAGTTCACAGCTCACCACTGGGAGGCCATTTTGGAGTTTACAAAACTTTGAAAAGGATGCAGAAGCTGGTCGGGTGAAGCTGGTAGGGTAGGATATCGTATAGTTCGTACGCAGCCGTGAGAAGTGCAAGACTTGCAAAACTGAGACGTCGAAACCTGCTGGACTCCTGACCACGATAAACCCTCCTAAAACCCCCTGGAAGAGGGTTTCCTTGGATCTCATTAGTCCTTTACCGGTAACTAAGAGAGGTCGACGTTGGATCCTCGTAGTCCTGGATAAGTTTAGTTCCTGGCCTGAATTTTTTGCTCTCAGGACAGCTAAAGCTAAACATGTTGCCGAGTGTGTGAAGAAGGTTGTGCTCAATTGGGGCTAGTTCAACCGTATCCTGTCAGACAATGGACCTTGTATCATAGCAAATTTATGGTGTAGTCTGTGGGCGTCGTGGGGTATAAAGACCCACTATGTAACCCCTTACAACCCTAAGGCTAACGTGGTCGAGCGCCAGAACAAGGTGATAAAACACATGTTGCGTTGTTTCACTGCTGCTCACTGTGATTGGGGTCTTTATTAGCAGGAATTTGCATTTGCTATGCGAAGTTCTGTGTCCGAATCTAGTAAGTTTACACCCAGTGAACTGAACGTCGGACGAACTCCAGCAGTTCCATGGGAGTATGAGCTCTCTAAGCGAACAGCTAGACCGCTCCCCACAAAAACCAAGGATCTGACTGAGGTTCAAATGGCTTATAGCTTCCAATGGCTTTATAGCTTTATAGGTTCAAATGGCTTATAGTGTTTTTCTGAGACGTACAAGTTGGCTAAGCAGTCAATGAAGGCATGTAGAGCACAGAAAAAAGTCTAGTTTGACAGACGACACAAACCTCTAACACTAAAAGTGGGAGATTATGTAGTCCGCCATACACACATCCTGTCAAATGCGGCGCGAGGAATAGCTTCATCCCTGACTCCAAAATTTGCAGGTTCATACGTAATTTCGGCCCAAAGATCCGAAAAAACGTCCATGTTACGCGACATTACAATGGGAAGTGAAAGCAGTCCCTTGGATGTTGCACATATGAAACCATTCTTTTTTTACTTCAAATGTGACCCCTCCAAAGGTCCCTGAACCAAAAAAGAACACGGTTATTCCTAGGAAAACGAAAAACGTACCAGCTTTACCTGACAAACCAACCCACTCTTACCATTTGTGAAAGCGAATCAGCAAGGGGGGGGGGGGAGTCAAAGTAACCAATAACACAGGTTAAGAATTTTTCAAGTGTAACCCATAACTAGGTCGGTTTTAGGCTCTAAAACCAAGAAATCACAAGATTTACTCTTTTTAGTTACGAAAATATTGGGAGAATGTAATGGTGCTGCAGTAGAAATAACTGGAAAGGGAGGGAGCAAAAATGGAAATGCCGAGAGTTTAGCGTCATTTCCAGGATCGTTTTGCACGAAAACGGCACAAATACAAAATTAAAAATGTATTTTAACTCCACTCACTTCTGGTTTAAAAGAGACAGGGGGAGGGGTGAAGGCCACTCTGTCCCCTACCTGAACGATAAGAATTGGGGAAGGGGGAACCGGACATAGGTCTAAATCTTCCAATTCCGTGGGGAAAAAAGAGACTGGAAGGTAGCTGAGTGAAAATGGGGGTTGGCCAATTTCTCATTCAAACACCAACCAAAATCATTTTTTACAACAAATTGCCTATATACCGTACCTCTAATAAACTAAGATAGTTATCTACCTGGTAAACCCAGCCTTAGCTTGTGAAGCAAATGTTGCAAACCAGCGGCGGCATAACGGGATCGGCATACAGAACGGGCGAGTGGTAACAGAGCGGAAATAATAGTGCTAAACTTCCGGGATTTGAGAGATCTGCGAGCAGATCTGCATGTTTTTGCATACCCAGATCCCCATAGTTGAGTTGCGCAGAATGGCGAAAAACACGTTTTCAAAAGCTGGTATAAAATGCGTAAAAGTCGTGCTGGGCAGCATCTCGTCATCGACCCCGGTTGGAGAAAGATGGCTCGAAGAAAAAAAAGAAGGAAGAATCCAAAGTTTCCAGAATGCAGGGAAAGAAGGATGAGGAAAAGAGAGATGGGAGAAAGGAGGGGAAGGGAAAAGGAAAGGAGGAAAAAGAGCGTTCACCATCACCTGGATATGGGAGGAAGAGAGGAAAGGTAATGAAGAACAAGGCGGAGGTGCAGCAAGCTACAAAAACCACCGGAAACGCCAATCAAACTTCGCACCAAGCAGCCAAGAAGGGAAGCAAGGTTTCCCCCGCTCTGGGCAACCAAGCCCTCCCCTCAGGGCCAAAGAAGAGAGGCACCAGTGGAAATTGGAAAAAGCACACCCGCCATTCCAAGGAAAGGCATCAAGGCCCGCCAAAACCTCTACAACCTCAGGCAGCCCATCAGTGACGAACAGCTGATAAATCCACGCAGACCCAAATTATATGGTAGCAGCACGTTTCAGCGCAGATTTGGACTGGTGTGCAAGGCAGAAAATGTTTTTATACAAAAGCTTCTTACACCATGTCCTAGGCTTATTGGGAACAACTCCTATTGGACTGTTAACTAAAGCTGGGAGGAGAAAAATATCCAACTTCAGACTTCATAAAGATGAAATATGCCAACGATATACCACCAAGAATGAGTGGGAAAACTTCCCTAGCACTTCGACCGAGGCAACTAGTGAAAAAATTCAGAACTGACATAGGGTTCAAGTACAAAAAAATGTAGTAATGGAGTGCATGGAGGGTTAGTGCATAAACTATAGTGCAGTGGAAAGAGAAAGCGTTTAAATGTGATAAATGTGATCTGAGGATTGCGTTGGCAATCAAGTATTGTATATATACACCCAGACGGGTACGAATACCCTGAGCAGAGATGTGCGGTGCGTAGCAACACACACATACAATACACAAAGAGTGCACATTGGAGAAAAGCCATTCAAATGTAAAAATATGTGTGCAGAACGAAGACTGTTAGATTTAAGGAAATTGATTTTTTGGTTATTATGAAAAGTAGCTTACTGCATGGGCCACATTAGGGCTACTAGTTTAATTGTTGTCGTGAAACTCTGTATAGTGTTTAAGTAACCATTGAATAAACCACATCACCAATAAGTAACTTAAAAACTTATTGCCAGCTAGGTGATATGTAGTGTTATGTAGGAACGTCATCCTTCCCACAAGCACACTCTTAGGGGAAGGGGATGTAACCGGCTTACATATACGACAAAACGCAATCTACGGAGTCAGTGCTCTGTAGGTGCGCCTTGCCGTTGACTAAGAGATGCTGAGCGCATGCTGCTAACCAACATGTACATGCGGCGGTTGGCGCAGCCCCTAACATCCGGGTGACGAGCGAGTCCTATTGTTCAACCCAGTTGGGACTGGTTCACGTTGGTTCGTCCATTGTTATCCTAAGGTATTTAAGAAGCCAGGATTCAACGGCTCGGGCTAATTGGTGTGGGAGCTCTGACTGAAAGGTCGGATCTCCAGGAGCCTACGAAGGTGTAAGCAGAAGGTCAAATTCTGCTATTAGCCTAGTATATAATGCTATTGTGTACAGTCCCCTAGCTGTGCAGTAAGAAGTGAATTAGGATTGAGCATTGTGTCTTGAGAATAATCGCCCACTTCCGTAGCAATCTTACAACAACAGGTCTGAAAATTTACAAAGATTCAAGCCACGCAATTGACTTGAAAACTAGAAGATCTAAGACAGGAATCAAGGCTGTGTCTATGGCTATTGTTCCGTTTCTGTGGAGATCGAACCTTTAAACAAGTATTCTCTCCACATTGGAATCCAAATACAAAGCTCTGTCCCAAGACGTCCAAGAATGCCTTTGGACAATAGAATTCCCGCTTGAATTAGGCATAATTCCTCATAACCAAGTAAAGCCAGTATCACTTTTTACGGATTCTTTAAGTGCAATGGAAATGCTGCTAATTACATTGAAAAATCATGGAGATCATATAGATAGATGTATAGATAGAATCATATAGATGTAATTTATCTTCATATTTGTTAGAGAGTGGAAGACCACAGTGTTGGAATACTTCATGTGCCAACAAGAGTTAATGTTGCCAACCTGCTTATGATGCCTCAGTCCGCAATGCAATAAGCTTTTTCTTTTTCTAATCTTTTACATATGTGTCATTCTATCTCATGCAGTCAGGGAAGATTGCAATTTTGGTGTCTGCATTCAAGGACTTTAGGAGCGGCTGGCCTTGCTTACTGCTAAAAGGAACTTTGGCCATTTACTGTACTCGGGTAGTTTACTGTTTCCTAATCTAGAAGATTGGAGTGTTTTCCAGAAACCAGAAACCGATGTGACCGAAGTTATTTCCCAACAGCAACCAATGGGAATTCAACAGAAAACAGAATCAATCTTCCTCACTTCTTCTAGCTGTAAACCACGATGCACTCACTCTTTCATTTTATTATTTCAAATTTAAACTTTGTAGTTTTGCTGCATTTAACACGCTTTATTAATTAAAAGCTATTTAATGTCAAGTTTAAAACCTTGTGGTTTTTTTTTAAACAGCGTTAAGAATTTTACTCGACAAGAAACTAAATTTTTGCAATATAAATTACGTAAATGGACTTTTCTTCAGACCACAAAACATCCCTCACAGTATACTTTTTAAAATTGAAATCCAGTTTTCCTTTTTTTCTGTTGTTGTTTGCCCCACTTCCTGTTTGCCTTAATCCTGATGTCAACTTCCTGTTTCCCTCATTCCTGTCCTCAGCTCTGCAGGCTTCACACCTATTTTTTTATTCCTTTGATTAATGGGCCCAGTGGCATTATGTCCTGAAATATCAGTTGCCAGTGTGTTTTTATCTCGTCCTGTGCGTTGCGCCAAGCGTTTTTAATGTTTTTACCCTTGTGTTACTTTCCACGTTTTGATTAGTTCCCTTTAACAATTTGGTAATTTGAGTTCAGAAAATAACAGACAGAAATACTTTTATAGTATTTGTCGTAGTATGCAATCATGTTTTAGTGACTGTTTCGACGACTGGCAAGCAACTTGGAATGTTATTAAACTGTTATTCTTTTTGCCTATAAAATGGCGACTGTAAGAAAGGGCATGCATAAACGCTAAAATAGTGTACGGTACATAATCGAGTTAAAATTGTAGTATTTTTTTTTTTTTTTAAATACAGTGTCGGGCCGTTTTAAGAACGAATGGGAGAGTCCAAATCTTGACCAACATTACAGAGGGCAGTTAGAAACTTTTTGAGGAGAGGGATGGAAATTGGATACAAATCTTTCCCCCACTAGCTTTCTACCTGCCCTCCCTAATGTGGGTCCCGAGTTGAATTTTCCCGTTCGTACTTAAAACAACTTGACTCAACTGCCTTTTAACTGTATTATTTACATACACAGCCTGCTTCCCGGCTGTGGCGCAAGGATATTTCTCTCGTGTTTTTTTCAGTCGTACCATGGTGATAGGTGAGAACTATGCTTAACATGCTATTGGGAAACCAACTGATAGTGTAAACAGACTGCCACCTTGGCCACTCCTCTTCACCGTATCGCTCACTCCATCATCATGTCATTAAGGAAATGCCATTCTTCGATCCTGCGGGCTACGTACGCATAATTCTAATAAGTGGTTCTTGTGCCACCAGCCTAGAGCTCAATTCATGTATACAATTAAGGAAAATTGGAAATAAAGCCATCAGCGAAAATTATACACAAGAAATAACGTAGTTCAATAAGCCACCCTTATGCACACGTTTCGTCGGAGTGGCATGACCCGATTTCGAACCGGCTAACCAGTTCGCCCCCAGATCACTTGCATAGCGCCTTAACTGCTATGGCTACATACATCCTCCACCGGCAATTTATTTTTTTAATAAAGATAACTTATTGAACCCGTTATTAAGCTCACAACCGTGACAAGGACTCCATTCGACCGAATTTCCTCGGCCATAGGCAATGGAGAAGGAAGACAAATCATACACTCAAACGGCTCAAAAGAGGAGAGCAAAAAAGAAAATAGACACTACTTTTTTTTCATGTACAAAAGATACCAGGCGATTATTAACTATCACAAAGTAGTGTACTGTAAAGTAAAGTAAAGTAAAGTAAAGTAGTGTAGTAGTGTAAAGTACTGTAAAGTAGTGTAGTGTTTTCTGCAATAAGCCAGACTGAATCCTGAATGTGGTTCTCTGTAACTTAAGCAGAAAGGACTATCCAAAATAGATTTAAATCGCTTTACTTTTTATATAACTAACAATCTCTGGTAATTCTTACGTTATATTCCAACTTTGCAAATGCCAGTGTGCTTTCTGGGATATCTCCTAGAGCAATGACATTAATTCCACTTGAAATTCCATAGTATGGCATATCTTCCACTGGAAATGAAATAAAGACTATGTTCATGTTTTGTACTAAAACTGAATAGCAGGTACAGTTCAGCGCATAGCCTATGAGAAGAGGGCAACCATCATAATGCCACACGGCAGAGCTGTTTTACTTGTGCCATCGATGAGACTGCTCGATAATACAGCAATTCAGTATGCTCTGGTGGAGCATAATGACTCCAAACATGTTCACATTCAAAACATCCTATGGTTCTTGCAAAGATCTAGGAGACAAATAATGTACGACCTAATAACTCCACATACCCTAACAGTCACTGCTTTACACATACTGATGCAACGTTTCTTCAACAACACGCGGTAAACCAAAGTCAATAACATCTTCCTATTTTTTGGAGATGGCGTGAGGAGCTGCAGTCAGGCTTTTTTTTTTCAGAGATCTCTTGAGTGAAAGTCATGTTTTTTTTCATGGTTTTTTTTTGTTTGGAGAAAAGAGTCGGAAAACCCACTGATCAAACTCTGGCTCAAACGTTGGCCGATACAGTTTGGTGAGCATTTCGTTCAACTTTACTGTAAAAAGAAAAATTAATTTGTAGGCAAAAAAAAAAAAACTTTATTTTAAGCAGTCGAAACATTACAATGCCAATTACCTACAAAACCGGGTTATACATGATGAGTTTAACTAAACTATTCGGACAGGACCCTTCTTTCACATTCATGCTTGTGATGTCAAGGGCTTTGCTAAGTAGAATTCATTCCGCCTTCGTTGACGTATGTTCTTATATGCAACAATGAAAACGTTTGCATTGTTGTCGGGCTACTTGAACCTCGATAGATTGCGATCATTTTTTATGCCCAAAGGTGTACATACCAAAAAGTGATTTACTCAAATTGTTCAAAGGGTTTAACGAGCGTTAACCACTCCTGGTCATCTGCCCGAAGGCCCTATGTCTGCAACAGCCAGATTCCCAGGCGTTCACCCACCCAAGTATCAATCCAGCCCAATGCTGCTTAACTTCGGGGATCTGACGAGAACCGGTGATTACTGTGATTTACTGTGCCTCTTGCAACAATGCTGTCCTACAACAATGCTGTATCAATAATGCTGTATTCGATTTATTGCTGAGTTTTATAACAATGAAAACGAAAATGTATGATGATAAGTCGTTTTAGAATAATAAAACAAAAATCACAAAAATGGAGCTGAAATTTAACACACTATTTTTATTGCTTTCTATTATTCCCCTTTTAATCTTTTGTACATTGAAAGCTACGAAGACTATAGCAAAACGACTTTGTCTGTCCGTCCGTCTTTTTCAACAGTCGTCAATTTAAAAAGCAAGGCAAATTAAAATTTCATTGCTTCCTTATAGCCAATAGGCTTTTTCGCCGTAAGTCAATGAAATAATAAAATTTGATCGTCGCATTTAACATGCCTGCATCTGATAGTTTACAGATTCATCATTGCCAAGGCAGCGTGAAGTCTCGACACCTTGTTGCACGAATGAATAGGCCTTCTCTCGAATCGTTAGCTACTACTTATAAAATTAAAATGGCAGGTTGAAAAATAAGGTCGAAAAGCTGAAAATTAGGCCTAAAATCGAAAACTATGCCTAAAAACTAACGTATTTTTAACCTGCAATTGTGATGATTACTACCTTTAGATTTCATAGTAGAGATCGCTGTTGCAGTGAGTGATAAAGCTGTGCGCCTCAACAGTAGCAGACGTGGCAGAAATGTACAGAAGATCGGTTGCGACTAGGTTGTCTCTTCCCCCACTTGTTTCCAATATTTTCAGGTTGGATTGATTTGATGTAATTGACTTTTGCACCCTAACAAAAGTTTGTTATATAGGGAAAAATAATTTAGCGTGTGCTGATGCTTAAAAAAATTCTTCTTATAAATTCCTATTGTATCTTAAAGAGTAGAGTGAAGCTTTTAGGAGGGTGCACTACTTTATACAGTAAATACTTACATGGACAAAAACTTGTACAAATCCCTAAAACTGTAGGTATTTCTTGAACATCTACTGGTGTTGCACGCAGACGAAGTGCAGTCGAATTGAATTCGATAAATGGACCCTATGAAACAACAAAAAATAAATTTTTCTAAGCATAGCTCGTGACTTAACAACCCATTTGTTGGATGTTGTTGTCGAAATAGTTACATCTGGGCGAAGCCTAACCAAACCGTGGAAGCCCTGAAGAAATGAACGTTTAAATTCCAAAAGGTTCAAAATTACAATTAAACTTAGGCGGTATGATGATCCTTGTCAGATCGGCTTAGATTCTCTGTCCGACTGACCTTATTTGCACTTTCACCAAATGTCCCACTTGTTCAAGAAAGAAGGTTTTCCTTATATGGGCATTTCATTGATTTGATAGAAATAAATGTATTATTGGCTACTCGCTTCTGTACGATCATTCGTTCGTTACAAGTTAAAGATGATTCACTTGGTAACGTACGATGGTTCGAACAGACATGAGCAATCCACAATATACTTATTTCCGTTAGAACAGTGAAATGTCCATATAAGGAAAACCTTCTTTCTTGAACAAGAGTACAAGTTACCTTAAAATTTAAGCCGAGTACGCTGCTAATATCAGACAGAAGATTAGAGGAAGGACACGCGGCTTGGATTTTTTGTCCGACTGGCCTTATTTGCACTTTCACCAAACGTTCCTAAGTTAC